>WNWK01000074.1:701465-761465 GCA_009830355.1 Cherax destructor
ACAGCAAGCAATGGGAACAAGCAATGGAGGACAGCAAGAAATGGGAACAAGCAATGGAAGACAGCAAGCAATGGGACCAAGCAATGGAAGACAGCAAGCAATGGGAACAAGCAATGGAAGACAGCAAGAAATGGGAACAAGCAATGGAGGACAGCAAGCAATGGGAACAAGCAATGGAGGACAGCAAGAAATGGGAACAAGCAATGGAGGACAGCAAGCAATGGTAACAGGCAATGGAGGACAGCAAGAAATGGGAACAAGCAAGTAATGAGGAACAGTAAGTAATAAGCTCTCGTACAATGTTCATATGGTGTTGTTTTATAATTCTTCCTTCTTTCTCACTTGTTAGTAAATCCTTCATTAATTACGATGCAGCGCGCGTGTCCAGACATCCTGTGGAAAGGAAATGCTCCCCTACTTCCTGTCACAACTAACATAAATCAATGACAATTTTCTCAATATGAAGAGATTAAACCGATGCAAGTAAATAAGTGACAGTTTCAGCAGCAGCTTCCCCACCCCCAGGCAATAAAGTCTGCACACACTCCACTCTACTTTCTTTGCTCACATTCCCACCCTTAAGCTATCTTATTTTTCCTGTTTAAACCCATGAAAATGACATGCATACTTTTCCTTGTGAGTACTGAGGAGATTATTTGTCGTGGATTCCATGTCATCGCCGTTAAGGGCCGGTTCCAGACCAGGCCTCCTAGTTAAGAGCCAAATCAATCAGGCTATTGGTACCAGTACCATACACTTTAACATACCCGCCACAGTCCAGCTGCACTCAGAGGTACACGTCTCACTCTTACCTCCACCTTGCTTCTCCGCCTTCGTTATGCTTCAACTTCAGTTAAAATATTTGACTTTGCGAGAGAGCTGACAAGATTTATTATGAAACTAACTTCACTTAATATTCGTAGTGGCGAAAGATGCATCATAATTTATACCCGGAAAATTCTCTGGTAATGTCCCCCAAATCTGGACATTAAAATCGCTCACTGTGCGTACAAGAAGCTCTGCAGACGGCGCAAAATACCTTCAAGGAAAAGCAGATAGAAGGGAGTCTTAAAGCCTTCCCTTCACAGAAAGGAAATTACCAAAAACCTATAGCAGTCTTGAAGCACCAACAGCATGATTGAATAGGCCATCAACCAGGAAGTCAGCTTTGGGACATGACCGCGGGGGTCAGTGACCCCGAAAACTTCAGGTAACCTTCAGGTATGTTTCATGTTGATGGGAAGAACCAGTTAGTCTATGAAAGGTGGTCCAATTTTGATCAAAACCAAAGTTTGTTTCAATGATCCATAAAACCAGCTACCGTTGCACCGTCTTAGTCATAATTCGTCTGCCATACAAATGAACGTATGGAGAAAACGGCAGCTACGACGCGAAGTTGTAAACTCGACTGCACCAACAGTCATGGTGGGGCGTAACACCAATTTATTAGCAACATTGCTTATCAAATTTTGTTTTCGCAAGAACATAAGAACGAACACTGCGATAGGCCTATTGATCCATGCTAGGCAGGCTCACCTCCCTCATATACCCATCAAACCTGCATTTATGGCTACCCCACGCTTCCCCCAATGACGCTGCCGTGAAATTTGTTTCTATAACTTGGGGCTTAGTGATGTGCGGTGAAGTATCAAATGTCTAAGTGGACCATCCCTGCAAGTTGGGCGCCTTCTTGCTATCCCAGGAATTTAAACTGTTCTCATTTCTCTGGCACTGTATGACCCCAGTGGGTCTACAGCTTCCCAATTAATATAATATAAATAAAGCAGATTACTCTTACACCCAACAGTAATAACTTATGTGAATTATTACATGTATTTATTGTATGATGTTCAATTAAAGCTATAACATCAACATCAAGGGTTATCCCCTGTTGATCTGGTCAACCAGGCTGTTCGTGATAGCTGCCCGATATCGCACACAGCCATCGGAAGTGTCCCGTGATTCGGTTCGCAACGCACTCTCCTCACAGAGTCTGGTTCAACCCCCGGCATGTGTGGAAACGTTAGGCATGTCCCTGATCAACTAACAGTAAGTAGGTGCCTGAATGTTAATCGACTATTGTGGATTGCATCCTGGGGGACAATACTGAAGGACCCCAATGGAAATAAAACAGTCACCGAGTTTATCCTGGGTGAATAACTCTCCGGGTTAAAAATCCGAACAAATCTTTATGTCAACCCGGGTGATGATGAGTGTCAAGCAACATGGTAATGGTTAAGGTTTGGGTACAGACCAACAGTGACGACTTAGGTATAAGACAAGGCACGAGGCACACTACCTGTAGTAGCACGGGGATCTGCTCACCACTACCACCTCCAGTTTCATCTTAAGTCACAATAACCACACTGTCTTCACTAAATGTGATCCACAAGACTTAAATATTTCTCATTATCTAGGAACATCAAAGACGGGTATTTAGATGGTTTTAATAAACCACAGTTCGACTTCTCTGCGGAGTTTAACTCCAGAGAGAGGACAAGACAGGGGACAGAGGCGAGATAACTCACACCCTCCCACTGAAGCGTCTAGCAGCAGACTAAAAGGCTACCACACTACACAAGATCAACTGTCTCGTAAGCCTCGTCAGCGGGCAACCACCATGAACTCCAAAACGGCCTCTAACGTCCTCGCTGATTGGTCGCGGCAGCTTACCAACATGGTGTTGCCAGAATATATTAAACGTTTTTTTACTCCCTGCTTCCTTAACACTATTAGCCTTGCGAACGCCCTCCATTTACATAGTGGTAATTACGAAAACTTTCAAAATATACAAACTTAAAACATAAAAGAGCAAATTACACTCATGAGCCTGACAAGAAAAGTTTGCTAGGAAGTGTTGGAGGGAGAGAGAGGGCAGTAGGGGAAGCAGACAGGTAGTGATTGGTTGGTAGCTGGGTGTGGGGGTGGCTAGTGAAAGTGTTAACCCGCACCTGCTGCTCACCACCACCTAACACAAAGAGTGGCTACACAATGCAACAAGTGGGCTTCAGTCACGTTGCACTTGCACCCACACCCGGCCTCCTCCTGTCTCCGGCCATGAACACCACACATCCGGACCCACCTTTACCGAATACCAACACAACTATGGTCCTAAGAACAGCTAGGAAAAGTGTAAGACGGGAGGGAGGGATAGAGATAAATGACGTGGGAATAGAGTGAGAGCGGTAAAGAAAGTGTCCAGAACAATTTGGAGACCAAGAGGTAAGAGACGAAGGATGTAGGGGATGGGATGCTGAATAAGCAACCTCTCCTGTGTAATAGTTTAATGCTTAACAAATACAATTACATTTATAGGTACGAGAAAGCTGCATTACGTATGCAATTAATATTTTACTTTAAAAATTTAATACCTTAGCTTATGTTTGTATGTGTTAGGTTGAGTTATGTTTGGTTATGTTACGTTACGTTATGTTAGCTTTGGTTAGGTTGCTGTGCAAGATCAGTTGTTAGATTATATTAGGTTGTTTTGCAATGTATGTAGCTTTGGGAATATATTGGACAAATATGTGGGTACGAATGACTGGATAGAACGGCCTACCTAGTAGGCCGTGGCTGTATTCCTCTAATTTTAAGTTGTGTTGTTTGGTTAGGTTATGTTGTTTTGTGTTAAGTTAGGTTCGGTAAAATACAGTAGGTCATGTACTAGCACCAACCTAACCTAAGCGCTTTAATTAAAATAATAGTATACAAATGGTTCCTTATTAGTTAGGAATTATATGTTAACATGCCATACAAGACTGGGGACAGGTTGGCAATTTGAGACGCATGACGAAGAGAGGATTAAGAGGGTGAAAAGGGGAGGGTAAACACGACGAGGGTTGACAAGGAAAGTAGCGAGGCGTGAGAAGGCGGAGAAGCAAATTGGAAATAGTCAGGTGGTGAGTAACACGCAATCACAGGAAGGAAACTAAAGAGATGTAATAAAAATTACATAAAAGGAAGATGATAATGTAAAATATAAATTTTCACATTTGAACAAAGCAATCTAAAGACAGAAAGGGCGCCAACGCTGTAAGGGAGCTATAAAAATGAAACAAGGCAAGTGTGAACAAAGAGTTTAAAGCCATAGTGACTACAACGATGGTCACAAAGGAGTTAAGACAACAAAGGAGGTGCAGAAGGGAAAAAAAATACAATTCAGAAGACAAGCCAGTAAGGCGTTACAAAACTGAGGAAAAACTCAGCAACAAGTAATGAGGCGACATTACCGAGAGGAGAAACTCTTGATAAACAAGACAATGTAAAATAACCAAATAAAATTAAGCGAGGGTGAGAGAAAGGGAGAGAGACAGAAGCATTACAGAAAAAAAAGTTCATCCCATTATATTGAGAATTATTGCCGAGAGCAGCAAAGGAGCAGGGAGGGCTAACCAATGAAAATAAACACGCTACCCACACGACTTAAGAAGTGTAACATGACTGTTCTATAAGATACCTCAATGTTTATACTACTAGGATGAAGTTGATATGCCAACTGCGTGTCCGCTATTTAGGCCATGTTCACTAGATGACTGACACGCCCCGTCATGTTCACTGGATGACTGACACGCCCCGTCATGTTCACTGGAAGACCGACTCGCCCCGTCATGTTCACTGGAAGACCGACTCGCCCAGTCATGTTCACTGGAAGACCGACTCGCCCAGTCATGTTCACTGGAAGACCGACTCGCCCAGTCATGTTCACTGGAAGACCGACTCGCCCAGTCATGTTCACTGGAAGACCGACTCGCCCAGTCATGTTCACTGGAAGACCGACTCGCCCAGTCATGTTCACTGGAAGACCGACTCGCCCAGTCATGTTCACTGGAAGACCGACTCGCCCAGAGCAATGTACAAGGGTCATGAGAAAATATTTCTCCGCAGATGGATGACTGCAATGTATTGAGAAAGTTCGTAAACCACTGGAAATTATAAGTTATATATAATGAAGTTATGAGAAATTACGCCATACCGCAAACATCGTTTTAACATCGTATCAACAAGAAACTTCATACACGTTATATTCAGGAGACAACATGAATTACAAATGTGCAACATTTGATATCTTAACTGATGAAACGTATCGCCTACACAGCAGGCTTCTTCACTTGCAGAGGGAGCAATATTAGTGAAATATCGTTCCAGGTTGTGCAGATAAACTTCTCCAGTTTGAGGGACTGACTATCTCAAATACTTTTTCTCCAAGGTTGATGGACTGATTACTTTATTTCACTATTACTGCTACCTCTGTATTTGACTGAAGAAGCCTACTGTGCAAGTGAAACGTTTCATCAAGATACCTAACTGTACAGATGTATCTTAATCTTTAACTGGTCGGTATTTTATACCATTTTCAACATAACATGAATTACGAAATCGTAATAAGACAATTGCAAACAAATCAAATCACAAACAGGAACCCCTGACAGACTAGTCCTGAAAGTCAGGCGCGCGCGCGTCGCTACCAACTAAGCACTTATCATAATCGATGCCCAGCTCGTTGAACAAGTCACTATCCATAAACAATAACACACTGCACACTATTCAGAACAAGTGCAGTTTCACAAGGTCTCCCTAACATTGTATTTCTGCTCTAAACAAAAATATATATACAGACTCGCTCCCCCACACCAAAACAAAATGAATTACTTTACTGGAAATTCATAATTTATATGCAAACTCTTGCGAACCCGAGCAAAATCGAAGATTGCATGCCTAGGTATATATAACTATTAAAGTTTGCAAAGGTTGGGTTCTCTCTTTTGGGCCAACCTAAAACATTATACTGATAGCCATGCCATAAGAACGTGAAAAAGAAGCACTGCGGCAGGCCTACTGGCCCATGCTAAGCACGCACAACGTTTTAGCTTCAATGACGTTACTCAGAGTTGTTTGAACCCAGGTATAGGGTCCGCTGGAAACAATCATTGTCTATGAGTGAATATAATAATGGTATACAATACAGACAGGCTGATCAGCAAGACACATGTGCAACAGTTAGGCATCTTTATTGCGAAACATTTCGCCTACACAGTAGGCTTCCACGCTTCAAGGGTGATGAACTATTACATCTCCACTGCTTCCGCTGATTCTCTGCACTCAACTGAAAAAGCCTACTGTATGGGCGAAACGTTTTGGAATAAAGATACTAACTGTCGCACACGTGTCTAACTTATCAAATCATTGTCATGACTAGGTGGAAGAACTAAAAAAGTTAACGACATTAAAAAAAAAGGGGGGGGCAAGACATTCATAAATCACTGCTTCTAGGACTGGCTGACCAACCAACGGTTTTAAATCTCTTACCAATTCTGCCATTAATTCGAGGGAGCTACATTTATTTTGTGGAAGACCAGCGTAATAATCCCAGTTCATGAGTGTCGCCTGAGGCCAAAATATCGTGTCACTGTTGACAATCCCTGGTAAAATTTGGATTAAGACACATGGGCAATACTAGGAATCTTTGTTGAAAAGATACCCAAGTAACCTGCACACAAGAGAAACTTATGACGACGTTTCGGTCCGACTAGACCATTAACTAGCCACAGATGCGTGATACACTGGGATCAGGTTTACACAACACAGATTTCAGAAAGAGCAAACTGACCAAATGAAAGCTGACTCGCGCCTCGAACTCTACCCTGGACCTCATTAGTAATACGATATATGCGCCTATAAATCAGCACAAAATTAAAGCTATTGCTAAGACGACCAGGCTTTTGAATGAGCTGAGAAGATAATGGCTTTTACCGTGAACATAAATTGTATTAACTGTCATCTTTAAACGTGTTGAAAGTGAGGTGGGAAGGGAAAGAGTAGAGGGACGGAAGAAGGGGAAAAGAGAAAGAAAAAAGGGAGGCAAGATTATCTGGGATTTGACTCTTTACAACTTTTGTAAACTTTTAAACGAGTTTTCCTTATTACCTAATAAAGCTATTTTTCTAATCAATCACAAGACAAACTTATTTCGTGTATTTAAGTGACAAAATAAAACTTCAAAATTTTGAAAGATTTTTAAAGAGCATAAAATGAAAACTGCTTCCAGTGACCTGTTTTGAGAGTGCAATGAAGTAGAAATCATCAATCAAGTAGTTTTCCTGCCCGGTCACCCTTGATCAGAGATTATGACTTTCAGTATGAATAAAGATATCATTTAATGTAAGTTTCTTCCGCATTTATATTGCTTATTAGGTTCATTTAAAATCGGGTTAATTATTGAATAATCAGTTTAACTTAAGTGATCTAACCGACATAATGTATCGGGAAAATCCGTTTTAATCTGGAAAAGTACTTTGTCTTATGGAATGATTAAATTTTAAGCTTAAATACGTATTAAATCACCTTTATTATAGATGACAGAGTTTAACTTAACTAAACCCTAGCCTATTATATACTAGGAATGTCCTCAAACTCTATGTGAACATACTATTGTTTGGTGAAAGAATTTGTAACCATTATCCGTGTGAGAAATCACCGATTGTGATGGATATGTCTGAGTAGTCATATCCATCAGCGGCTCACATACCTATTGGTCCATCAGCAGGTCCTCAAACTACATGCCAGACATTCTGGCCTCTCAGCCTCCTAGACATTCATATATACTCATGAAACGTGCACTATACTGAATCTCCTTTACCACTTCATCCGTGTGTGAGGAAGGTGCCACATCAACCAGGCTGTGATGGATATGTGGGGCAGCAGCCACATATCCATCAGCGGCCACACATCCATCTGGTGTTTGCCTGGTTAACCAGGTAAACGCCAGACGAGCCTGGGCCATGGCCGGGCTCCGGGAGTAGAAAACTCTCTAAACTCATCAAAGGTATATCAAAGGGAGGCAAGGGGGGGGTCTCCCTAATATGAACATTAACATAAATATGAAAGCGAGAAATAGGTATAGGATGAACTCGGGGGAAAATTAAACACCTTAAGCGCCACAAGATAATATTCCTTTAGCTTCTAGTCATTTAACAGTAAACAAAACATAACATTGAAACTAAAAAGTCTTCACATTTTTTGTTCTTCCGAAGTTACCTTCTTTCTAACAGTGATTGATCACCCTTGAAAGTACTCGTGTTGCTTCCCCGTTCCTCAGGAACAACTTGGTTCCCTTCCCCAGGAGCTGCATGACCCATGGGGGCTTAGTTTTCCCCATGAATATATTACGTAGAAGTAACGATGCAATCCGCGTGATGCCTAGTCTGTCAGAATAACGAGCCAGCTAAAAATCTCACCAAACATACCTCTTTAACCTCACAAAATCAAGTGGGTGAGCAAATGCACTTACCTTTATCAATGAAGATGAAACACCTCAGCCTGGCCTTCCACGAGCGAAGCTCAACACTTATAAATACTAAAGCTACTGATTATAGTAGTCAAGAATCCCAGGATGTGACATTATCATAATATATAACATATAATACACATTTTTGAAAATATACAGAACCAGTTATAGCACTCACGTCTACAAGTGACAATGAATGTGATGGAATTCTGGCATACCTGAAAAGAGAAGATAACACAAAATAAGAGTATGAATGGTATATTTAATCCGATGATCAATTTTGGTAAATTTACACATTTGTTAAGTTTGCATAATAGATTTAGATTTATCAAACCTCATAGTAAGGCTCGAGTTATAATTATATAATAAATCAATTATAATATATATATATATATATATATATATATATATATATATATATATATATATATAATATATATATATTAATATACACATATACATAACACTTACGCTCTTTGATTATAATAATACCACGGAATATATTCACTTCACACACACGTCTACCTGGCAGTAGATAAGCCAGAGGAAGGATGTAAGAAAATATAATAGATCAACTAGGAGTGTTTACGAATGCTTGGAATTGAGGAGCGAGGCAAATTCAAACACGAGCTTCGAGACTCAAACTTATACGAGAGTCATGCCAGCAGGTGGCGAACCAGCCTGGTCAAGAAATCTCATATGTTGTGATCGATGCATCTGTGAGAAGAGAAATATTGCTTTTCCTTCTGGAGACAATAAACGTATAGACAAAATGATGTTATATTATTGTGTTACAGTGATGGCATTATATCG
Source organism: Cherax destructor (assembly GCA_009830355.1). Taxonomy (NCBI): domain Eukaryota; kingdom Metazoa; phylum Arthropoda; class Malacostraca; order Decapoda; family Parastacidae; genus Cherax; species Cherax destructor. The sequence goes on from WNWK01000074.1 coordinate 710,563, forward strand.
GCCAATAGCCCCTGGCTTTGTTCAATCAATGTGGCACGAAGGATATATTTATTATATATATATATATACTATATATTATATATATATATATATATATATATATATATATATATATAATATACAAAATACATACACACGGTTTAGCGCTTCTTTTGATTATAATAATACCACGGAAATATATTCACTTCACACACACAGCTACCAGGAGTAGATAAGCCAGAGGAAGGATGTAAGAAAATATAATAGTCTCAGGGTGGTTGTAACGGCGTATGACTTGGATGAGGCAACGGTGGAGGCAAATTCAAAACACAGCTTCGAGACTAAATTATAAATCCCGAGAGGCTATGTGGGCCAGCAGGTCGCTAACAAACAGCCTGGTCAAGCAGGTAAATCACACGTATATTTCGTTGTTAGAGTCATCGATACAATTCTGTGAAAGCAGCAAATATTGCATTTTCCTTTCTGAGAGATCCACTAATAAACCGTATTATGTAACAATTAATGATGTTATATTATCTGCTGTTAATTTTTTTTTGATGATGGCATTAATATATGCGGCTCTAATGTACCCGCCACTGGCTTTGTTTCCAATACAATGTGGCACTGAAGTGATATATTATCATTTATTGATGATATATCAACTAAAAATTCTCTATTTCTATGGTTGTAACTGCAATGTTGAATTTAACACTGACTTATCTAACTGGAGTTTACCTGGAGAGGGTTTCGGGGGTCAACGCCCCCGCGGCTCGGTCTGAGACAAGGCCTCACGGTGGATCAGGGTGATCAACCAGACTGTTACTGCTGGCCACACGCAAACTGACGTACGAACCACAGCCCGGCTGGTCAGGTACTGACTTTAGGTGTCTGTCCAGTGCCTTCGTTTCCCTCATATGAATGAAATAACAACGGTAATGTAGGCAGTGCCATTAAAGATGACACATTAAACTTCCTCTATTTGTGGGTTGTTAGTATTTGCATTAAAATAAAGTACATATGCGCACCACGGTCACAACACACGATGCTAGGCTCATCAGCAAAAAGCGCATACCAGCCCTGCGAACTGTTACTAGGATAAAAAAGTGAGCTATGTTTAATGCTCGCTATCCTGGTTGTTTCTCCTTGCACACGTTTAATAACCGTCTATCTGACGAACGCCCCAGGCTATCTCCTCCCAATTGTCAACGTTAATTACGATGAATGGAAGAGGAAAGAGCAACCCGGAGAAGGGAGTAGGGGGAGGAGGTGAAACAAGGTCTCAGACATGTTGAAAGGTTCCCTTTAAATTCCCCAGCATGACAACAGTAGATTGTGAATTATAACATCACGCAAGAGATTTATAATTCATACCAAAAATTTTCAAACCTAGCCAAGGATTTATGGCATTAACAGAGATATTTATAACACTCTTCGTATTCACAACGCTTGAATTTATAATAATTGGATGATATTTACAACATCCAGCAAGCATTTATGAATAAATTGTTTACAAAAGTCATTTACTACTAGCAAGATCACCACCAAGGAGATTTTTAATGACTCCTAAAACGGGACACCATGACCTTAGTTTTGCTCCTGTATCTACACATGGGCAAGTAGAAATTAGTCATGTCTACAACTATTTTTGACATCTAGCACAATCATGATTAATAGGCTCAAACTTAAATCATAGCCTTGTGTTGTAATATCCTGACATACAATATAACCGTGCAAACATTCCTCAGCCATTAAAACACACTGACCCGAAATCTAAATAGTCTCCCACCAAGTCCTCAAATTTTACGGGGTGGAAAATGCGAATCTGGGCCCAGATGTACTGGAATGCCTAACAGCACTAATCTCAATGTGGCTCTTTTATTTGTAACCCATAACCAAATCTCAGCCCATAACATTACTGGAAAACCTAGTAATAAGATTCCAATGAGAATATAATGAAATTTGACCAATTTCAGGTCGTTCGTTACGGAATAAATGAAGAATAACGAAGCACAGTGCAATTCTCAACTATACTAATGAGAAGTGAAATATGAGACAAGCAAACAGCTTACTTGTAACCTCCATGATCCCCCCCCCACACACAACCATTACAACCTGACTGGTCAAACACTAAGCAAGCAGTGGTCCGATTTTTTCCTGAAAACTTTACCTTTTGTTTTAACAGTATTTTGTGAATCTAACAAAAGTAGGCAGAAGATTCGTGGGCGACGAATGTTGATACCTTCTAATTGTGCCTATGGCCCAATAAGGTTTGTAGCGAGAAATACAGTTCCTCACAACTGTAAAAAAATGCACAACGCTGTCAATATCAATGGTTATCAACTTTTCAACCTGGTATCAGATATCAGAAATATTGCAGGAACAAGCGAGGAAATATTCAAGAGAAAACTGGATCACTACCTCCGCGTTGTGTCAGATCAATCAGGCTGATGGATGTGTGCCAGCAGGCTGCCAACAGCAACAGCCTGGATGACCAAGCAATCACCTGGGAGGCCTAGCCCTACGCCGGGCTGCTAGAGTAGGACAAATCTAAAGCGGTCACAAGTAATCACAGTTAAAAACTTTCCACACAAAAGATATCTATCCAATAATGATAAAAAATAAAGGAATTGTAGGAAGACTGATACTGGTGTGAACTAAAAGTCGACTTTAAAGACAGTGATACGGCTGACCTGTACGAGGACAATATTTACTGCCCATCTCCATTAATCACCTTAACTACAGTATTCCGAATACCTTACCTTTCAAGAGTTTCGAGAGTTTCACTACTCTCTGAGCCCGGCCATGGGACAGGCTCGTAATAGCTAAATACATTAACTGTCACACTGCAGCAAAGGCGAAAATATTATGATTTATAGATGTACAATACCGTATGGGGCTGGCTCAAAATATGCGAACTGAAGTAATTTTTTACGCGAATGGAGGGCACATAAATGGGCAAAATATATTACATAAAAACTATTGGGAACTAGTTCAGCGATAAAGTGTAGCATTAAGAGTGTAAGCAATTTAAGCGATTAAGCGATAGAAAAAGGACGAAACGAACCTAACTCCTCCAATGTTGTTGTTTGCAAGTACCGGTTAATTTCTGCCTGGTCAGCCAAGTTCAGGTGCTGGAATTAAGTCTTTCAAGAACCAACAACTAGGTGATTAGCCCTGGCAACGGGGCGATTATCCAGGGAACCATCAACAAACTATCAAGTCCCAAACAAACCTCGAAGACTTTCTCCAGCTGTATTAGGAAATTTCAAAAGCACCAAGACGATGGAATCCCATTAAAAAAAATTAAGCTGGGTTTTCCAGGAAGACTGGAAGGGATGCTGGTCTCTGGTATTATAATAGACACTGCAAAAGATGCGTAGCAAATATTTTGAAGCGTTGGTGGAGAACATCCGAGCTGAAACACTATTGTATTATGAAATCTCTCAAACACATGTTCATTCCTCTAAAAGCTCTCCATATTTACATCCCTCTACCTACCTACCTCCAGTTTGCCCTCTCACTACCAAAGAGTTCTCTCCACTGTCAAGGATTACTGCAGTACTCGGTAGCACTTGCTACATATGCTCCGTGCAGCACCATCCACCGCGGCTCCTGCCTTCATTCTCCTTCCCACTTATTGCTCCAAGGAGACTTCCCTAGCCGGTAAAACTGTCACTAGGACAAGTATAATGCTCCCCAGATCACGTAGGAATTAATGGCTTCTCACAATGTTCACTGCCTAAAAAGGTCTCTGACTTACAAATATTTAGTCTGTGGCATACCTGTGGCCGCGTTCGAGGGTTCTACCTTCGCTGCCCGGCTTGAGGCTAAGCTTTCTTGTTGACCGCCTGATCAATCAGGCTGTTAAAGTTTCTTACATGTAAATGTGGAATGCTACTCTGGAACAGTTTATTCACTGTAATATTAAAATAAAAATACAAACAGCACTCATGTGTAGCGAAACAAACAGCACTCATGTGTAGCAATCAAACAGCACTCATGTGTAGCGAATCAAACAGCACTCATGTTGAAACAACAGCACTATGTAGCAATCACACTGAATATTATCGCAATAACGAGGTTTGCTGTTATAAATAGGCTTAAAAGGCACAATTATGACATTATTTAAATGTGACCTCTGGTATTTGCACTGCAGGGACCTGACCAGCACCACACTACGTCCAAGGGAGGCAAACATGGCTACCAACCTTTAACAAAACTACAATAAATGGTAAGTTATAGAACGGACAGCCGGACACTACCTGGACATTGATAACTTCAAACACTTATTTGCTACTGTCCATACATAGTAGAAGACAAGAAACGGCTTATCTCTGATCACTACCGTCAGGCATATACCATGATATATATATCACGAGTGTTTCCAGAACTACCGCCCTCGCTCTGATCACTCCTCAAATTAAGGAAATATTACAAGAATAATTACTAATGCACACATGGGAATATTAGAAGTTTGCAAGATTTACTTGTCATGGTGGGTGTTCATGAGACAAAGAAAAAAAACAGCAATTGTGTCAGAGTGCAAAACATTTAACAAGCTTCAGCTTCAAATTCATGACTAGATGCTAGTCCCTGGATAGCTGCTGGGTAATAGCCTAATCATTACAACTTTATTTTCAATTTATATTTTATTTCTGATTGTTGCTAATAACCTAATCATTACAATTTCAATTTATCTTTTATTTCTGATTGTTGTTAATAACCTAATCACTACAATTTCAATTTATCTTTTATTTCTGACTGTTGCTAATAACCTAATCATTACAATTTCAATTTATCTTTTATTTCTGATTGTTGCTAATAACCTAATCATTACAATTTCAATTTATCTTTTATTTCAGATTGTTGATAATAACCTAATCATTACAATTTCAATTTATCTTTATTTCAGATTGTTGATAATAACCTAATCATTAAATTTCAATTCATCTTTTATTTCTGAGTGCAAGTCCACAAATTTGTTGTGGGGGGAGGGGATGCATGGCGTCCTTGCTTAGCGTGTGGGCGTAGCATCACGGTTAACTGAGCACAACCCTTGCCATATGAAGTGACTACGGAAGAATCCAACACTGTAATACGGAAGTTCCATTATATTTATGAAGAAGAGCAAAACTCATAGAAGTCAGACTAGCCTGGGAACGTGAGGTAATCAGATTTAATGCATAGTGAGGGTAGTTTCAATTCATTAGATCAAGAGTCCTTAAGCGACATCAAGGCACAACCCTTGAAGGGAAATACGGAAGTAACGGGTAAACCTTGCGGGGCCTCAAATACCACAACACACTCTTCCCACACACATACTGGCATACACCCCTCCCCCTTTCCTCTCCTAACCTCCACTCTCCTCCCCGGTCAACGGAGAACGAGGTCAAGAAAGCTATTAATATTACACCGTATTAACTATTACTACCGGTATTCAGATAATTGATGTCTTCTGTAACATTCATAACAGCATCTGTTATGGTGATCCTTTCCTTGCTAACGTTACATTCGTGGACCAACACTCTTGAACCTGCTACCAGCATTTAACATAAATACTGCCAGAAAAAAAAGTAGAAGCTTCAAAAGAAATAACTGGACCACTATCTCGTTCAGGTACCTCTAGCAGCAAAAGCCTTGTTGATCCAAAAATCAACAAGGAAGCCAGGCCACTGATAGCCCAGCGAAGGTTACCTGAAGGTTACCCAAAGACGACTCCGGGGGTCACCGTCCCTGTGGCCCGGCCCCATACAAGGGCCTCCTTGTTGATGGTCTGATGAATCCCCCAGTATTTTTTTCTAGGTGTAAATTATGATGCATCTTTCTCGCCTATTTTCGAGGGAGTACGGTTCAAGAGACTTACTACATCGCCGATAATTTAGATATTTGACTGATTTTATACGGGCATTTATGGTTTTCTATTCCTAGTTCTGCGATTTCGCCTGCCTTTAATTAAAGGGGGTGTTACGTGCGCGCAGTAATATTCCAGTCGAGTGTACAGGCGACTTAAAGAGTACATCACCGGCATGACATCTTTTATTTTGAAAGTTCTAGCTTTGCATTTTTTTTTTTTTTGTGTTTGTGATGGTAACACTGCAGTGATCTTTGAATGTAAGCTATTCTGACATTATCACACACAATTCTTACATTCCTCTTCCGCTCTACTGAATAGTTTGAGTTGGTTTAACACTCAGTTCCAGTTTCTCTGAACAATTAAAATTTGTCAAAAGGTAAGGTATACTGACATATGAACAAGACAATAAGAAACTGATCAAATTTACTGGGGATTTTTCGTCCACCGGGGACTCTCATTTGTGTCTTATTTATATTAAAATTTGTCCTCATTGAAGAGCATATGGTTTCTCTGGCCCACTGGAAGTCTTAAGATTAGCTTGGAAATTAGTTGTGTCCTCAACGGATGCATCTCTTATACAAATTTCATAATAGTCTACAATTTGTGATACAGTGTTATGTTATATCTCTGTCGGACATGAGGATAAGAACAAGAATTTGGGAGTACTGTGCCTTGAGGGACTGGTTTTCACTGTACCAACCTCTGATTTTACTGTTTTGATTATTCCTGCGTCAAATTTGTTTAAAAAAAAAAATATTAAAACTGGTTATTCTGGTTGCACGCGTTTTGTACACGTTTATGTCATAATCCACTTGTTAAAGGCTTTTACAAGGTGTGTATACTAAATCTGCATTTTGTCCAGTGCATCTAAGATCATGTTTTAATAGTCCAGCAATTGCAAGAGGCAGGAGAGACTTACTCTCAATTTCTGCTGTTCAATGGTTTTTTTTGTGTCTACCAATCTCGCTTTTTAAAAATCCTTTAAATGACTGATAACGCAGACATCAGTGCTCTAGTTCGCTGCAACAGCTTTGCAGCCACCATTGAAGTTAAAACTACATCTGTTGTTTTTAATGAGTGGGATGAAACCTCTGTCCAGGTTCCGTCGCCATATAATATTTAAGGGGCCTCTTAAGGCACATTTTTTTTTTTTTTTTAGAGGGAGAATTTTTTGATGAACATGGAGTTCCCGAGTATGAGGCTGGGGACAGCGGCTTCCTCAAAATAGAGGGGAAGTTACGGCATGTCAAAATTTGGAGATAATGTTGATTTTTCGATCTCATTTATGAATAATTTATGTAGATTGTCAATAACTAGTCTGACTAACAGCTCAATGAACACAAAGCCATACTGTGACTTCAGTATTTCGCTCATTTCTTAGTTGTTCTCAGTATAAGTTTCACCTCCTTAAATCAAGGGCCTAATATTGACGTGGTTTTTGCCCATGATTTCACACATGGTTCACCTGTTCAAAGGTGCCATTGGCCCTATGATGAGGCGCAGAGGGGAGAGGAAAAAACAAAACCATCTGGCATGTGGTGCCAAATGACAATGTTGTAGTCTTTGGCCCTCTTGTGCCTACTAAGCAGCATCGACCAATTAGGCCTAAAAAAAATAAAAAATATTCTCGTGTATGTGATATATTTTTAATTAAAATTGTATATAAAAATGTAGATTTTCCACCAAACAATAACTATCACTTCACCTAACATGTAAAATTAACAACCGAATTTAGCCTAATCCTTTTTAAGTTATATTATGTCAGTCTAAAATTATTAAGTCAAGAGGAAACTCGACAAGTACCTCCACGAAATGCATATCAACAATTGTGAGATGAATGTGATCTAGTGGGACGCCAGCAGCAACATGCCAGGCAAGCCTGGCCTGCGGAAGTAGGAACTCAGAAATACCAAAACAAAGAATATACTACTACAGTTAAAGGTGAGTAATTATCGGACCAAGGTGGTCCTCCCTTATATAGGGGGATATCATAAGAACTGAAACACTATTGGTTACCTCACCGCATTTAACAAAAATAATTTTAAAATATTACAGCAACACATCCAATTAAGCTTGCCTTTATTTTCTAAAATTCCCTGTCCATAAATCACCATCTCAAACTCAAATACGGCAAATCTATTCATCCTCCATTTTTTATTTCACATTTCAGAACTCAGACGTCATAAATCATATTCCGTACGTCACAGTCCACTATTAACATTCCCCAACTCATTTACCAGAAATCGCAATAACGTGTTACAAAATTTCAAATGCGGAATATTGAAGCTGGATCAATGGACAATGACAAAAACATTTCAAGTTTCTTGGATGAAGAGTCCTTCAACAACTACAAAGAGCTCCATCCCCTTGAATGGATAAAAACTACCATCATCGACCGGTGGTCGTGTTTGATGCTTTCACGTGTGATGAGCTCCCAGAAGAACATTATTTTGGCTATCCTATATAGAATACGATAAACGCCTCTATACATAATATAAATGTGTAAGATTCACGACTCCACCGCTGTATGATGAGCTTCTCAGCTCCAATTATTATAGGGCCTTGACTGAATTACTTGTTTGCTTTATAAATCATTAACAAATGTGCTATTCACTGATGTAAACATTATTTCTGATATTTTTAATTCGATATCGGTCAACTTGCTACCAATGTTACAAATTCACTGTCGTAACAAATCATCATAAAACAAGCAAACTTATTTAAAGTCAATTACTCGCGTTCCACAAACTATACTTCCAAAATTCGTTGCAAGTCACTGGCCACACGTCACAGCAAATCCAGACAAAAGAGCATATACCCCCACCATTTACGCCAACAGAGATGCTGAGTTTTTTCGCAAGGTGAGCACCACGGGGGAAGTGGGTCACCTCTAGGGAATAGAGGTCCTTAGTTTCTTGTTAAAAACTACTCAAATAGCAACCTGGCGTGCTGGACCTTACAGATGCAATCCGTCCTCCAAACAGCAATTTCGTTTTCAAACTCATTAATTTCAAATTCCGCAGCTGCGATTTACTGTTTCGGAAGGTTTGATACTCGGGCGGCCCGACCCTGGAACAGGCCTCCCTGTTGATTGCCTGGTCCACCAGGCCAAATACTGTTTGCGACTCACCGGCTCACACAACCATCACACCAGGAAAGTAGTGATCTAGTTTGCTCTTCAAGGCTTCTAGACGTGTTCCATGTATATTCCTGATATCTGCTGGTAGCAGGTATTAAAGTCTAGGCCCAGGGATGTTGATACAGTCTTAGTGGGGACCTAAAGTAAATACTAGTTATTCTAGGTTAGCAGTCAACACTAACAAATATTAACACCATGGTGCCTTGATATTCTTGGAAACTTAATTAAAACTTCAACACATTCAGGCAGTGAAGACAGCTTGCTAACTAGAGGAATGTAACGGGATTAAAATTAACCTCGTCTTTCATCCCATTTCATATTCAGTTTTGTAGACAATTTAGCCAAGGTTAGCTTTCACCATGGCAGAATAAAATAAACTCTCTTAAGAACCCACCTGAATAATAGAAAGACTGTGAAATTAACGGTTTACAACCCGACAAGTTGATAAATGAGAAACCTGTGCAATATTTAAGTATCTATGTTCTGGAAACGTTTCGCCACCCAGTGGCTTCTTCAGTCCTGTGTAGAGAAAGGTGGAAGATGAAGAGTCTGAGGTAATTTTGACTTAAAAGTCAAGATTGATGTGCTGAACACATCGACTCCAGACTAAGGACTGATTACCTCAAACTCTCTTCCTCCACCTTTCTCTGCACTGGACTGAAGAAACCACTGGCTGGCGAAACGTTTCCAGAACATACCCAAAGACAAGTGTCTCATTTATCAACTAGAAAGACTGATAGATGTTAGCGCACTCATAGCGAGCCCGTAAACGTACACACTTACGTACATATACACTTGCGTACGTGCGAACGCACAAAAAGATACAAACAAAACATAACTATATAGTATATTTCATGATCTGACGCATAAAACATGTTAAATTGTTTTGGCAACAATACCATTACAGACGACGAAAGTACTACTGCAGTACCTGTACTTTTTAAACGTACAGCTGAAGGCTAAGCAGCGGCACCCAAACAAAGGGTCGGTAGAAACCTATTAGTTTTCAATATATATGAACAAAATATACGCAGTGTGCACCACCGTGCTAATGCAGTAAGCAGCTACCGAGTAACACACACTGTTGAACTTTATGCAACGCGGTCGTCCCTTCTACTGCCTCCTAGTTCAGCTAGTTTTTTTTTTTTTTTTTGCTCAACTCCAGGCCGGCGTAATTGGTGCTAGTCAGGCCACGATCCACCTCGTGCCCCAAGCAATAAATGATCCCCCCCCCCGATCCAAATACCTGTGTTCCATCCCTTGCCAGCTAAGGAATTCAGCATGTCTAACCCCCCGTCCTCTTCCACTCATTCCATTCCGTCAGAAGAAAAGCTTGACCAAAGATGAAGTATACAGAAAGCAGACCGTCTTAATTATAGATCCTTTTCTGCCTCTTCAGTTCCTTACACGTCAAGTCTTTCATCTTACTATTCTGCTGTACATAACCAAGCATTATATTTACGCTTTCATTAACTCTAAAAATACTATCTATCCTTGGTAACCTAGTCAAGCTAATTTTCGTATAATACCACTGACTTACAAATGAGCAAGCTTTCATGTTTACTAATAACACAATACACGTTACGAACACAGGAATGCTTCCCTGTATATTTTAACAGTATCACGAGGTGAAAACATATCGCAGAGGGTCCCCACACTCCCTCAATACAAGCAAAATCTGCTCCAGTGATTCACTAAGGAAACTCGTGCTACATTCCAGTGGGGTAATGGACAAAAATAAACCTTTTTCGCAGAATTTACTGAAGTGGTTAAGATGACATAATATAACCGTGATAAAAATAGTAAATCCTTATTGTTATATCATTCCCCACTAACATGTCTTGGTAAATCCCGGGAAGGCAATGTAGAAAAAAAAAAATATTAGCCTAAGGTTGAAGACTTGTCATTTGAAGTATTTATCACTGGTGATGGATGCATTGAGAAGTGGGGTTGTGCTCGTTCTATGTACACTGCAATAACCACTCTCACCTCCACCACCACGCAACCAACAACCATCACGCTCATCAACCAACCACCACAGCCATAACCATTACCATGAAATGCACTACACACTACCCAGGCCACCATCCTATTTCATCGTCAAGGCTACCAGAGGAAAGGAAGGGCGTGTGCGGAGAGGCGGGGGTGTAGGATGGGGAAAGGAGTAGGGAAAGGAGATAGCAACAGTAACTCAAGACATCACAAAATTTATACCTTATTCCCCCTCCTTATTTGAATATATGAGAAGACTCCAAGACCCTTGCAGCAGGTAAATCACCCAGCATAAATTTGTAGGTGAGAGGAGCATGGTTAACATGGGCGAGGGTTATCCCGCACTTGCTTACCGAGTGTTTACAGGAGAGCTGCTTATCGAGGTGGTTTACTAGGGTCTTGTATACTGCTTTTTTGTCACGCCTGTTAGTCCCCTACTGGCACCTTGAATCCAGCATCGGCTTTGCAGATATTTTATAAATTTCACAAGTTTTGTACCCCCGCAGTGCACTGCGACCCTATTTTACATGTTAGTTAAATTGTATAAAAACCACGGTACGGGTTTGATATATGCTGCATCACACACACCTTCGATGACTTCCGAGAGTTTTCGTACTCCCGGAGCTCGGCCATGAGTCAGGCTCGTCTGGTGCTCGCCTGGTCAACCAGACTGTTGCTGTTGGGGGCCCGCAGCCCTACATATCCATCACAGCCTGGTTGATCTGGAACCTGGTGAAGATCCTTGTCTAATTTTCTCTTGAAGACTTCTACATTTGTCACAGCAATTTTTCTGACATCTTCTGGTAAGACGTTGAATGAGGTGGGGCAGAGGGTACGGGTTACATACATGACATGCTGGAATACTTGGGTATGGTGATAAAAGTATCATCCAATATTTCACTATGATGAATTAAGACATGTGGTAATATCTGGGTATCTGTACTTGTAGACGTTTTGCCACCCAGTGCCTCTATCATGGACACAGTAGAAATATATACAGCACAGTAAGTAGGTGATGAGGTATTCAGTACCTCAGCCTAGGAGCAGGTGACGAGTGCCGTATTGTAGGCTCAGGGACTGATTACCTCATCTTCCACTGTCTGTTGTATATATTTCAGTCTTCATATTATGCCCATGTAATGATAAAGCCACTAGATGGCGAAACGTCTACAAGTAAAGCTACCCAGATGTTGCACTTGTCTCTAATTCATTATGTTATCGGTACTGAATACCACCAATATACAACATTCCACTATTAATTGATTTGCAACGGGAGAATTAAAAGTTTCGCTGCAGGAGGTCTAAGAGTTACCGTACGTGAGAGTGACCATGTTTGAGGAACGACACTCATAATGGAGGGACGAGCAGACACAACAGTAACACGTGAGAGAAAGTAACCAATAAGAGAAAGTAGCAAGCGCAGCGAAAGTCACCACTAGTGATAAACCTGAATAGAAAAACTTAGGAAAACTGAAAGTAGAAAGCAAATGTATGAGGAAGGAGAGGTGAGCAAAATTAAGAAGTCAGGAGGGTGAAAGAAGCAAGAAACGTAGAAGTTTGAAACGAAGGAGACGAGGAACGTAGGAAGAAGACGAGGAACGTAGGAAGGAGACACGAGGAACGTAGGAAGGAGACACGAGGAACGTAGGAAGGAGACACGAGGAACGTAGGAAGGAGACACGAGGAACGTAGGAAGGAGACACGAGGAACGTAGGAAGGAGACACGAGGAACGTAGGAAGGAGACACGAGGAACGTAGGAAGGAGACACGAGGAACGTAGGAAGGAGACACGAGGAACGTAGGAAGGAGACACGAGGAACGTAGGAAGGAGACACGAGGAACGTAGGAAGGAGACACGAGGAACGTAGGAAGGAGACACGAGGAACGTAGGAAGGAGACACGAGGAACGTAGGAAGGAGACACGAGGAACGTAGGAAGGAGACACGAGGAACGTAGGAAGGAGACACGAGGAACGTAGGAAGGAGACACGAGGAACTGAGGAAGGAGACACGAGGAACGTAGGAAGGAGACACGAGGAACGTAGGAAGGAGACACTGAGGAACGTAGGAAGGAGACACGAGGAACGTAGGAAGGAGACACGAGGAACGTAGGAAGGAGACACGAGGAACGTAGGAAGGAGACACGAGGAACGTAGGAAGGAGACACGAGGAACGTAGGAAGGAGACACGAGGAACGTAGGAAGGAGACCGAGGAACGTAGGAAGGAGACACGAGGAACGTAGGAAGGAGACACGAGGAACGTAGGAAGGAGACACGAGGAACGTAGGAAGGAGACACGAGGACCGTAGGAAGGAGACACGAGGAACGTAGGAAGGAGACACGAGGAACGTAGGAAGGAGACACGAGGAACGTAGGAAGGAGACACGAGGAACGTAGGAAGGAGACACGAGGACCGTAGGAAGGAGACACGAGGAAAGAAGGAAGCAGGCGAGAAGGCCGGGGAAAAAGGAATAATAAAAAATGAAAGCCAAGGAGAAGCGAACAAAAGGCACAAAGAAGGAGGGAATGGTATCCCTCAGCAGGGATATAGGTAACCAATATGGTACTCCGAGGGAGAGGTAGGAGGTATGTACCCCTCAGAAGGAAGGCAACGTCAGTGGGTTCACTGATAAAAGGGGTAGTAGGAATATATATCCATTAGAAGAGGGCTGGGTAACTTCATGAACCACTGAAGTTACCTACCCACTGAAGAAGTGGTAGGAGTAGGTATTCCTCAGAGAGGAGGTACTCGTGGCTTGCTTGATAGCGTCCTCGGCTCATACTGAGAGATCCTTGGCCATGTTTCCTTGCACCTGCTGTCCCTGTTCACCTAGCAGTAAGTAGGTGCCTGGGAATTAACAGACTGTTGTGCGTCGCATCCTGGGGGACAAAATTAACAAGTTGCCCAATCAAAATTAACACAAGTTGCCCAGGGGTACAGCTTGAGGAGAGAGGCCGTGAGGCTAGCACACTGCATTCCTCCCCTGTTAATAGAGGTCCCTAAAAAATTGAGCATATAATGGCAAACACTTCTAACACTAACGTATACATGATGAAGGTAACAACGAACAAGTCCACCATATAGGTGCGTGTCACCACCTTCAGTACGACCTTCCATCAAGATTACGAAAACTACGAGGACGTCGTCGTCGTCACCAGCAGCAGCAGCAGCAGTAGTAACAGTAGTAGTAGCAGCAGCAGCAACAGCAGCAGAAGCAGCGCGGAAGAAAACTCTACCAAGAAGCGGCATCACGCGCGCACATACTTTATAAGGAATAACGAGTTGCGGCAGCAGACTTCCGCTCTTGCCCGCGCCTCCACTTCCTCAGCTTCCTCCGCCAACCCACTTACACCTGTACCAATGTGGAGTACACCCGGTCCCCTTTTCCCCCGCCAAGGTCATGGCAAAGGGAGGCAGCCAAGCGTGCTTGAGTGTGGGGGGTTGCAAGGGTTGTGTACACAGTGTAGGTGGCAGCTTGGGTCACTACACCATATACGGCACTGCACTTCTCTTCCTCCCCCAGTATCGCCACCCTCGCTCTCCTTTGCTAATCAAACACCAACTTCTCTTCCTGCTAAAAAGTTGCATGAATCGCCAAGGCCCACCAAGCAGTTAATACAAATACCCGACAAGCAGGCCATCTGTCCTCCAATGTCTTCGTTCAGCGAATAAATGTAAAACAGGTAGAGTTAAATGTGAAACAGGTACAATTAATTACGTGTACACAGTACACACTTACACTTCCCTCGTCATAATACATTTATCAGCTTATCTCCAAGATCCTGCAAACAAACAGGGTGAAGGCAGTCCAACTTCTAGTGACTAAGGAACGCACTGACAAGGATTTCCTGAGTCACTCACATGAACTCTACCATGTATAATTGTTTTATAAAGAAGTACACGAGCTGTGGTTGCAGTGAGACGCGAGTGTGTTCAACCGAGTTGCTAACCACAGTCGCAGTAGTTAACAAGTACGCAAATCTTAACCAAGACTCTGGGGAAAAAAACTAAATTCAAGTCATTAATATATGATTACCATTGAGCAGCTTGAATAAGCTTTTTCCCTTAACTTATTATTTGGCAAATAAAACTCCAAGAAATACAAGACTTACGAAATCGTAATAAAACGACTTAAACAAACCACGGAACGGGTGGGGTATGAACCCATGGCGAGTCGTAAAACTCCAGGCCAGTGGCTTACACACTGGCCATACACTCGCCATAGGTTCAACCCCCACCCGTTCCGTGTTTTTTTTTTTAAGAAATACAATATAGCTTGTCATACCTTCGATGCCGAAGGGTCTCTTCATATTAAGATGACTCACCGCCTGTGTCATGACCTAGCGGTGCTTGTCAAGGTCGTGTCTTGGCTCCTGGCCAAATAATATCTAATAAAACTGTTTGCAGTGTGTTTCTAATACTCTTATCCAACTAATTCAAAATTCATATTAAATTTATTACAATTAATTTTAGCATCCTTTCGCCAACATTTTTCCTTTATAAATGTGGCCTCTTCTCTCCCTGTTGAGGCCGCTAAAAGTATTTAGTTTTTTCATTCTTTAAAGTTCTTGTATGGTTATTATCACGTCTCTTGCTTTCTTCCTTTACCAACAAAGCATCTGCGGTGTTATCAGTTTCGTAGTTCATCTCTGTAAGCTTTGAAGACACTTGCGAGACCAGAAAGGATAAAAATACAATCTAATACGTAAATGGACAAATGTGCAACGTTTTGAAGACCTTATTTTTAAGCTAAGTTTCGCTCGCCAAGAGCTTTGTCAAGCTTCAGTGCATATTTTGTAGTGTAGGCCTTGCGCCACTGTAGTCGGTGTATGTACTCAAATAACGTATAACAAGTAGCCCCTAGCAGTAAGCCATCAGTAGCACTATATGCTCCATGTCAATACCATTATGCACAAATCTTTCAGGCATAGTGCTGAAATAATTAAAACACTAATTACTAATTAGACTAATACTATCTGCAAGAACTAATTATAACCATGACTACTCAGTTTAGATCTAGTATCTCCAACCACACAAATGATTTGAAATTTTGAACCACCCAACCACCCTAATCCTAAACAATAGATTGACTGACGATACCTAGTGATCTCTGATGCGTAGCTATGAGATAAACCAGTCTTTGACTAGTCGTCAAGGCCACAGTGGCGACCAGATATATGTTAAGACTTGTACAATATTGAACTAGCAATATGCAAAAACACAATATTCATCTTGCAATATACAAAAACGCAATATTCAACTTGCAATGTGCAAAAACTCTGAACACCCGAGATTAATTTAGTAAGTGGTTAATTAAGAGTGAAATGTTCGTCCCTTTTTCTGTGCAAGTACTGTAATTCGGATAAAATACCACACATATGTTTGTTAACATGAAAATGCCATTGTCAACTACCCACTAAAGAGGAAGCCAAGACAAGTAAAAGTTTTGTGATCTAGGTAATATATGCTGAGGTCAGCCAGAGCGACCGTGAGGCAGTGCCGCTGTCAGGCACACACGCCTCTCTAGGGCAACTTGCCCACTCAATACCTGAATTTATAAACTCAACATTTTGTTTTTAGGGAATTCAGCTTTTAGGCACTTTCCCTATTCTACACTGTTAAGGTAGTACCTCCCTTCTTGCCCCTTTTTAATTAATCCATTCTCCAAGAGGTTGGCAGAGCTATTCAAAATGTAAGAAAATTAATGATTTGTTTTTAGTTGTGGCTCCTGAATTAGTTGTGTTAAGTGTGTGTATATGGTTGTAGTGGTGGGTGGGTTGTTCACACTGAACTATGTTTATCGAGGTGAATCTCATGTCCTGGTCACGTATCTCTACTTGTAATTATGACATTTTTGGGGGTACTATCACAAATACTGTTTAAACTATGTATTGAGTGCTTATCTCCACAGCCTCGTCCACCTCGCTCTTTCTTATTAACCTCACAGCTTCGTGACTAGTCTGGATGAAAATCTTTCTTACTAATTTCATAGCTTCGTGACTAGTTTGGATGAAAATCTTTGGTCATCACACTGTTGACTGCTAGGGTTAGCCATTCAATTCTCGTTACAATTACAGATATGGGATTAGCTTTTATTTTTATCATATTTGACTCACGTAGGACTCCTTTTCATATCCTTCATGACACGAGAAGCGTTCGTTATACAACTTTGGTATCTCCTATAAACTTCCCTGATACTGCCTTTCATGAAGTATAATATAAACCTCTATTCATATATCTGGAAAACTTCAAAAACTGTGGTACTCTTATAGAAGGACAGTAGGTTCAGTTCAATCCTTGGGATACAAATTTTGGCAATTCGGCGGCAGCTCAGAAATATTCGCATACTATAGTATGATTTTAAGTCTGCTAATATTTTGAATCGTCTAACCATAGCCAAAAGTACAGAAGCAGCAGTCTAACACTCCTGATGGATGAGATATATATAATATGTAGTTCTAGTATATACTGATGTTCCACTTACTGAGTAGTCTTAGTCTAATTATTACAAAACTATCTTCTCATCTTTGCCCACCATACACCTAGATCATACTATTTAAAATTCCTCTCAGTTATTTTTAACGGATGAAATTTCTGTTTCATTATTTCACATCATGTACTGTAGTTTGTGTTGGTTTGGTTTTGTCAGGATCAGTGAGTGAATCAACATAACTTCAACATACACTACATGGACCACATCTCAACATTAAACACAAGGTTGATAAAAATAAAAACTCGCCCACTAGCTACCAAGAAGTGATCACTTTTTTGACGTCGTCGTATCATTTTTCGCTAAGTTTCTGAACAGCTTAGGTTAACTACAACTTACAATTTACCATGGTAACTCCAAGACTAACCTCGTGAAAAATCACAACTTAATTTATTGCCTACCAACATTTGCTTAATATTAATGCAGCTTCAAAAACCCGGATGGAAAAAGAGAAGGAACATGCAGGATTTAGAGTATCTCCAATGTCATCGCACGTTGTGGTAGTGGTTGGTCTTAATGTCAGCGTCCTTGACGGCTCACTGGGACAACAACACGCAGTTTAAACAACAGTATTAGTTGTTACCTTGGTTGTGAGGCTCCTCTAAGAGCCTCTGATAAAAATAGCAGACTGTCTTGCCATTAAGTTACTTATTTTTTTTTTAATTAAACACATCGGCCGTTTCCCACCAAGGAAGGGTGACCCGAAAAAGACGAAAAAACATCATTATTCACTCCATCACTGTTTTGCTAGAGGCGCGCCGACACTACATTAAAATAAAACTGCAACATATATCCACCCCTCTCTAATATAATAAGTTAAAAATCAAACGATTAATAAAATAACACCTATCTAGCCACGCACTTCATAACAGACAATATTTTCTCTTCAGAACCCTCCAAAAAAATACCTTTCAAATCCGGTGTTTGGTATGAGAACACCTTCTCAATCCGGTGTTTGGTATGAGAACACCTTCTCAATCCGGTGTTTGGTATGAGAACACCTTCTCAATCCGGTGTTTGGTATGAGAACACCTTCTCAATCCGGTGTTTGGTATGAGAACACCTTCTCAATCCGGTGTTTGGTATGAGACACCTTCTCAATCCGGTGTTTGGTATGAGAACACCTTCCCACTCGGGTGCTAAGCAGAACACACACCAGTCGCACACACAACTAAGTCCCCAGATCACGGGACGGGTGAGGGTGAAAGCCGTAGCAAGCAAGTTCTAAAACTAGTAGGCCAGTGCGTTACCCACTGTGTTGATAATGGTATAAAATACCGACAAGCTGATGAGTAAGACATGTGCAACAATTCGGTATTTTTGTTGAAACGTGACGCCTACGTCAGTAGTAACATCCTGGTTGATCAGACACACCGCGAGGCCTGGTCATGGACCGGGCCTTTGAATACCTACCTCGCTATACCCCCTCCAGGTATACGCAGTACGCTTCAGTCAAATATAAAGAATAAATTGTAGGCAGCAGAAGTGACTAGGTAAAGATGATGTTATCAGTCTATCAAACGTGGAGAAATAGTTTGTGGTGGTCAGTCCCTCATCCTGTAGAAGAATTCCCTCCATGGTGTGGAACAATATGAAGTTGAAGCATTAAGATACCCAACTGCTACACACGTCTTACTCGTTATCCATTGTACCATGACTGACCCGCTAGTTTTAAGACTGGTTTACCATGGGCTCAAAACCTACCCATTCTGTGAATTATTTGCAATAGTGTTAGTCATCATAACTCATGAAGTCGTAACACCCCAGTTTAGAATCTGCAGTATGTTCTCTTAGTTTAGATAAGAGATTAATGCTACACACAGTTCTTGATGGGTATACCTTTGATATACCTTTGAAGAGTTTCAGATCACTCAGCGCCATGGGCCAGGCTCGTCTGGTGCTGCCTGGTCAACCAGGCTGTTGCTCTGGAGGCCCTGCCCCACATATCCATCACAGCCTGGTTGATCGGCACCTGGTGAGATATTTGTCCAGTTTCCTCTTGAAGGCTTCTACACTGGTTCCAGCCGTGTTTCGGGTGGAGTATGGAAACAATTCATCATATTAATGGTAAATAATACCAACATGTACATGAATAAGACATGCGCAACACCTGGGTATCTATTATGATGTAGAAACCTCTTCAGAGTAAACATACCCTGGCGTGGCCCGTACGTCTTATTCGAAAACGTTAAATGTATTTTCCTGCGACTTTATGTTCAAAGGTAATGGTGCTACTACCCAGTGCTTGTCAAGAACACGTACTAAGTCAATCACTCTGTGTTACCAGGTTTAATAGCATCAATGGCAGAGGTAAAGAAATGGTAAACTTGGGTACAAGTTATTCAAGTGACGGTGACAGTGGCGGTGGAGACGTTGAAGACGGCAACATTCATGATGAACACTGATTCCAACCCTTGGTACAAGTCATAAGTGATAAGAGTTGGTGGTAATGGTGGCAACATTCACGGTGGAAATAGTGAAATGACACCAGTCATACAAGTGATGGTATTGGTGTTTGTGCAGGTACTGTACTGTGATAGACGTCGTTAGCTTGTGGGGGGAACATTGTTGATTAAACCCATCAGGCACAAGAGAGGGAAGTACATGAAAAAGGCTGATAGAAAACTGGGAAGGGAAAAGAACGGAAAGGGAGCAGCAAAGGGGAAGGAGGAGACTACGTGGAGTTTACCTGGAGTCAGGTCTAAGCCGGGGAGTGATGGACCTGCCTCGTATGGGTCAGTAGGCCTGATGCAGTGTTCCTTCTTTCTTATGTGGCAGCGGCGAGAAGGGAGCAGGCCATGCCTACTTACAGATCTATAACCGGTTTCGAGTTTTTTTTTCGGTTTCCATTCCCGGAGCCTGGCCTGTGGCCCTGCTTTTCCCAGGGCCGGGCTCCGGGAATAGAAAAACTCACGAAACTCAAAAGCATCAAAATTCAGTAGTAATACGCTTGCATAATACATTGTGCACACATACTGGTGAAACACTTGTACAAACTTCACTGGTTGTGCTTAGTGATGTTCTGGTAGGACTTAGTAATACAGCATGTAATTGCCGGGGGTCGAGACTCATCTCCTGACCCCCACCTCTTAGACCACTTTTATCGGTAACAATGATTTCTGGCCTCTTGGGCCTTAAGCATACGTAGTCTTGAAGCCGTCTATTTAGTTTGTCTCCACCATTGCTTCATACAAGTTATTCCACCATTCAACCATTGCTAGTGCTTCTAACCTTGAGATGTTTTATAAATAATACAGCATACCTGTGACAGATTTCCAGAGTTATTCTACCTCGTGTTTCCGGGTTCATTTGTTTGTCAATTTCTTCGTTGGATTCAGTCATTTTAGTTTTGGTTTGTGTTGCATTAGCTTTCTATTTTATCTATTAGTTTTCTTTTTCTTGGGAGATGAAGGTTCATCTTCTCTCTGTTAAAGGTGACATGACACATACTGCCTGTATTTGTGCCTACTGCCTGCAGTCGCTTCCGAAGGTCAACGCCCCAGACCAGGCCTCCTGGTTGCTGGCCTAAACGATGAAGGTGTTAGTGCCCACCAGTCCAACGTATGCACCACAACCCGGTTCATCAGGAATGGTTTTGAGGAATCTGTCAGAGTTCACTCTAAGACAGCTAGGGGCTTGTTGGTAATCCCCCTTATGCATGGAGGGAGGGCGCTGAAGTTGTGTCCTTATCGCTTCCCTGCGTTCCAGTGGAGGTATCCTGCACCGTCTGCCAAGCCTCTGGGTTCATTAGTAGTAATTTCGATGTGCAGGTTTGAGACCAATCCCTCTAGTATCTTCCATGTGTAAATTATGATGCATTCTCTCGCTTACAGGAGTAAAGTTCTAGGGACTACCAGTAATTTAGGTGCTTGACTGAGTTTATAAGAACTATGAAGGTTCTCTGTACAATTCTCCATCTCAACAATTTCGCCTGAGCTTGAGGGGAAGGAAGGGGGGGGTGTATGTACACAACAATACTGTGTGTGTAGTATCGTATTTACTTAATTTGCAGGGAGACCTGTCACTGGCTATAATACATGTGTTAAGCAGCTGTTATAACCACTATTACGCAGAAATCGTGAATAAGCGATATAAGATGCAAAAGAACCACTGGGGGGAGAGGGGGGTTGCATTAACCACTATGTTATGAGAGTTCTGGTGTATTGAAATAACCTCGCTGTGCTCCCTCGCAGGTGAGTGCTGTATGTCACGTATGTACGTACACGTGTGTGTGTGTGTGTGTGTGTGTGTGTGTGTGTGTGTGTGTGTGTGTGTGTGTGTGTGTGTGTGTGTTAGTTACCATTTTGTCCTAGGCACATGTCAATTAGACACTAGGCCTGTTGTATATACTGTTGTATATATGTGTGTGTGTATGTGTATGTAAGGAAACACTTCGAAATGTTTCTGCCCCACCGGGAATTGAACCCGGCCCCTCCGTGCGTCAAGCAAGAGCTTTACCCACTAGGCCACCGGGGGTGTGCGTGTGCGTGTGTGTGTGTGCGTGTGCGTGTGCGTGCGTGCGTGCGTGCATGCGTGCGCGCGCGCGTGTGTGTGTACTCACCTGATTGTGGTTGCAGGGGTCGATACCCAGCTCCTGGCCCCGCCTCTTCGCTGTCTGCTACTGGGTCTCTGCTCTCCCTGCTCCATGAGCGTTATTATACCTTGTCTTAAAACTATGTATGGTTCCCGCCTCCACTATATCGTTCGCTAGACTATTCCACTTCCTAACTACTCTATGGCTGAAGAAGAAATGCTTTCTAACATCCCTTTGACTCATCTGAGTCTTCAGCTTCCAGTTGTGTCCCCTTGTTTCTGTGTTCCCTCTCTAGAATATCCTGTCACTATCTACTGTGTGTGTGTGTTCGTTCCTACATATGTAAATATAACCTGGAAAGCGGAGGTAATGAAGTACAATCTTTCGTCTTATTTATCCACATATGCCTCCTGATGGATCAGTTGGTGGTGATACAATGGTGAAGCAACACAAGTGTCTCCTGACGCTGGTCTTAATGAGAGGATGACACGGTAACTGGTGCAGCATCCGCTGGCCTACCACAGCTACCTTAACACAACAACAAACAAAAGGATCACTACATATTGGTTTATCCCAAGATATTGATAAACATACGGGTCTTATTGATGACTTAGTATGAAGGTTATTCTCCAACCCATTGCCTTTCAAGATAATTATGTGAATGTAAAGCCTTAAACCCTTAAGTAATCGATAGGGGAAAGGAAGGTTAATTCTAATTCCTTGGATCAAAAGCACACCTACCAAGTGCCCATTTCCTCAGATGCCCTTGTTTGGCCATTTTTGCTGCTCCCATCCTTGCCAATATATTTTTTTAATTACGACAAAATTTGAAACAGTATGCGGCTACCCTATCTACACGACAGTGTCCAGCTACCATATTCTACATCGTTCCAACAGTTCCACTATTGGAACGGTGGCAGTGTGCGGCTACGCCATTCTACATGACAGTTACACTGTAGAAAGAAAAGCTAATTATGTTTACCTGTCACACAGGAAAAATGTTATACATGAAGTAACGAGACTTCGTTTTCTGTACTGCTACTGCACTCACAGTAAATCACTAATACCACCACAAATCTCAACTCATCGCTCAAACCGATTGCAACACAATGTTGTTAATTATTCAACACGTACTTTAGGTTAGCTGATGCCAGTGCTCGGAGCTTGTGTAGTGTGACAAGCAAATAAATTTATTCAAATGTTCAAGTTATAAGATATTTTTTGCTACAGCTTTACTGCATACTTTTACCTTTAATTACGAGTAACACGACTGAAAACAAATCACAGAACCGGAGGGGACTTGAACACACTAGCCTAAGTGTTCTAGGACTCGCATGCCATGGGTTCGATCCCCACCCGTTCTGTTATTTTAATTAGGAGTGCAGAATGCAACAATGTCAGTACTGTACATGGTATACAATACCCACAAGATGAAAAATTAGACATGTGCGGCATCTGGGTATTTTAATCTGTAGACGTCCCAAGGCTGAGGGAATGTAAGTCTTGAAGACTACTGTGCTCTTCAACTCAAAGGCAGAGAGACCGTACTCTTCAAAACTACAGTGTTCTTCAACTACAAGGCCGAGAAACTGATTACCTCATCTTTTGTATATAGTTCTACAATATTCACAAATATCTACAAATAAAGATACTCAGATGTAGCACGTGTCTAATTCTTTAATGTCAGTATTATTAAACGTGTGCAATAGTTTCTCATGGGGTCTGCAATCCTCTATTTTTACGCTTCGAGGTTTTTTGAATATTAAAAAAGTAATTTGGCTTACAGAAGTGGAGAGAAGGGAAAGAGGGGAGAAAAGGGTTTGTGCTTTTCGCTCTGGATGGCAACGCAAATTAAATCTCTGGAGGGGCGACTCGCTCAAAATGCGAGTCAGTTTTCATGCAACTCGCCTAAAGGTATGTGGAGAGAGCAAATGTCAAGTGAATGAGTAGGTGCGTGTGTAGTTACACATCAAGAGTTTATAGATGTTGAGTTTCAACTCTTGTGCAGACAAGTGTTTCAGAGATCTGATAGATTGATGAATTAGACATTTGTGCAATACTTGGGTATCTTTAATGTCATCCTAATGGCGCTAAATTGGTACACGTGTGTAATATATCAACTCTGAACCATTGAAGGTTTCTTCTCTTTCCTACATTGCGTGGCTAATATAACAAACCTCTAAGTAAACTGTATGCACTGTGAAGAAACAAAACTATGACAACTGGCGCAGAACTACACACAAAACTAAAGAATCGGGAAGAAAGGGAAGGTGATGAGGATATGAATGATGCAACTCCGACACAATAAACTAAGCAATCCAAATATATTCAGAGTTTTCACAGAAACCCTTTTCAGAGACCTCTAGGACAGCAAAGTCTGGACGTGAGAATATAATCCGTATGGATGTGACAGTAAACAACAATTGTTTTACCAGTAAAACAGTACGTAGGAAACAGTTACAACACAAATGAAGTGAACAGAGAATGTTTTGCTTAACGATATGTGTGTGTGATGTTAGAGTCGGCTTACGGTGCGGAGGACCGTTAACCTTTCGTAAGCGAGAGCACAGCAAGGCATCATTGTACATAAATGCTATACTATACCGACATGAAGAATTAGACAAATGTGCAACATCTCGGTAGCTATTTTTAGACGTTTCGCCATCCAGTGGCTTTATGAATACAAAGACATAATGTGAAATAATTAGTCCCTCAGCAAAGGCTGAGGGACTAATTACCTCATCTTTTGTACATAATTCTTCATACTATATCCTTGTATTGTACTGATAAAGCCACTAGGGGGCGAAACGTCTACAAACAGATACCCAGATGTTGCACATTTGTGTAATTCTTGAAGGCATCACTAGCCACGACTGACTCCAGACCTTGTTCTCCCTTCACCAGTGTGCAGTCACTGTACTACACCACCACAATCCCCTTCAAGGATCAATTTTAAGCATATAAAGCACAAATAACCACGTTATCAAAGAATCCTTATTAATTACTTTACTACTGGTATGATACAAACATTATTTTAGTAGTAATAGTAGAACTATCGACAGAATGTTAGGTAACTAACATTCTGAGGGATTACCAATACACCCCTGGCTGTCTTCAAGCAGGCACTGGACAGGCACTTTAAGTCGGTACCTGACCTGCCAGGCTGTGGTTCGCGTGCGGCCAGCAGTAACAGCCTTGTTGATCAGGCCCTGATCCACCATGAGGCCTGGTCACAGACCGGGCCGCGGGGGCGTTGACCCCCGGTACTCTCTCCAGGTAAACTCCAGGTAACTGCTTGACAAAACTCCTGGAGAGCTAAACGTTGCCACAATATCACAGTTACATCTGTGTCCATTTTCTAAAAACAATATTTTAATCAGGAAGAAGCGTTAAACCCATAGGGGTCATACAGCGCCTCAAGCACATTATACGGCTTTACACTGACCTCGGTTGCAGGTTCATAACACTTCAATTTATGGAGTAATAATTTAGCACTGCCGATAATAAGCTCTCTTCCACTAGTGAACTTTACCATTAAACAAACCACAATACGGGTGGGATTAGAACTCATGGCAAGCGAGTCGTAAAACTCTGGGTCAGTGCGTAAGCCACTGGGCCAGCTGCCTACTTTACTTGCCATTATCTAGCAGCATGCACTCAACTCTCTCTACTGTATTCACTTAAATACGTATTTTTCTTTTTCATTTCAGCTAAATTTAACTATTTATATTGTATTATTTAACTTTTCTTGGCAAGATTCCCTGACCACCACAGCTTGAACATAGGGAACATTCCCTGACCACCAGCTTGAAGATAAGGAACATTCCCTGACCACCATCTTGAACATAAGGAACATTCCCTAACCACCATCTTGAACATAGGGACCATTCCCTGACCACCAGTTTAAATATAGCTAACATTCCCTTTGATTTAAATGGCTAAAGTAATCTAAAGTAATGCAGCACATTAAATTTTTGCTTGAGGTTTTGATCACTCAGAAAAAAACGCACGTACAAGCACTATAAAAAACGTCCACTCATTACAAAAACAGTATTGGAAGAATAAAGACAGGTTGCGAGAGGGAGGCTCGCAGGTGCGCACGCTGCTGTGGTCCAACTAGGAAGGAAGCACCAAATCAACTCAGCATTACCCACTAACAGGAGACAGCATTCCAAACTTTTTTCTTAGATACTGACAGAAAATAAAACGAAATCCTCTAACAAATCCATCACCCCCTGAAGAATATGCAGTGTTTACTCCCCTTGAAATATATTCTCATATTCCCTCCCTCTCTCCCTCTCAACCTTGTCGATTCATCCTTCTATCGGAGTGAGTCATCCGCATCACACCTGGCCACCTGCTCACCCCCACCTCGCCCATATTTGTGCATCTTACACCTGGTCCCTTACAGAGTGCATGACCCTCCCTAACACACACTACATGTTCACCCCTACCCCAACCATCAATGCACATCAAACACCTCTATTTTCACTCAACACCTGGTCTCCATCACTCCATTCTGTATGCATATCAGACCGTTTCCAGTATCCTTGGTTTACATTCACCCGGATAAACCAGGCTGTGATGGATATGTGGGATAGCAGGCCGTCTAAAGCAACAGCTTGGTTGACCAAGCAAGCACGAAGAAAAGCCTGGCCCAGGCCCGGGCTGCGGGAGTAGGAAAACTCTGGAAACCTATCAAAGGTTACCTCATGCTCATTTAAACCTAAACCTTCACCCGCTTCCCTGCCTTCCAAACCTATTTGCAGCAGCAGCAGCAGCAGCATCTGCTTACCACTATATCTGCAACTGACTTTCAATTTGTGACTGGCAGCCGTTCTGAGGCTCGGCTTCCTTATTGAGTCCCTCTTCAGATACCTGCTGGTCGTGAGCCAACACGCCTGTATAATCACGACAGCCTAACAAAACTGAAGCCAAAGCGAATCTCCCATGTTATAAAGGCCAGGCAAGACAAAATTCCAAACGACCAGAAGGCAGGAGATCAAAGTAAGAGTACACGCGCACGCTCACCATGCAAGCAAACATACGGCTGGTTAAGCACGCGCATGCGCTTACCAGACAAGTAAGCCCACGCTCGAGCGCGCACACATGCACGGACAGAAGCTGAAAGTATCACAATGAAAAGAACATTGGGCGACTACAACACTAAGTATATCAGTGAATTACACGTAAATAATATTAAGTCAGCGGTATATAAAGATTAGCAAAATTCTCGGAACTGCACTCAGTAACATCAGTACAGAAACCTATATACGACACATGTTATGCCAATCATTCAGGAAGCGCTCCAGTTTGGAACCCATACCTGGTAGAGCACGTGAAGAGGCTTGAAAAGGTCCAAAGGTTTGCAGCCAGACTAGTACCAGAACCAGACTGCCTTGGCGGAAAGAAGGACAAGAGAAAACCCGATTAAGACAAAAAAATCTTAAGGGGAATTGATAAGGACATGTAGTTTGAATTAAGATGGCCAGGATCACAGGAACACAGTTAGAGGCTGAATACACACATGGGTCATAGGACTTTAAGGAAGCATATCTTTATTCTGAGAATAATTGAAAAGTTTAATCATTTTAATGAGACAGTAGAGGAAAAAACTCCAATGCACAACTTCAAGAGGTTATAATAATGCCCAAGATGATAGACAACAGTGATGCCATCAAAGTCTTCTAGAAGGAGAGGCCAGGAGCAGTCTCTCGAACCTGCAAACAGATCCCGGTGATTAAACACCAAGCAGGTAAAAAGCAAATGCATGACAAAGTTATTATCAGAGAGGGGACCATCAGTAGACCAACCTTCACACTGCTGACCTTTGTCAGGGTTCATGGTAACCCATGTCACTCTGACATGGGTTACCACTGATACCTTCTGCCTTGCCTCAGACAATTTCCCCTCCTATCTGTTGCTGTCTTGCAACACTGCATAGCTCCTGACGACGGACGAGTGCGAAAAACCTAAAGCTAAGATTTCCATCCCCAAGTTGCTTGTTCTCCATTAAGATCGACTGTTTGTGATTGTATTGCATTAAAACAGTAATAGAGCTGAGATTAATAAATTATGATCATCTGACAAAGGGTAATCTATTAAACCATTTTAATTATATTGAGAAGCGCTAAATCTGTGTGGGTCATTGAGAGTAAGACATTGGAGGTCCTCAGTCTTGCTATATTTATTTCTAATTGTATACAAATTAACCGTACGTTCACCCAAGCGTAGTGAGCCTTTAACTCGGCAACAGGTTTATTCTTACACATGACTACGTAATCTGTCAGATGTTCAGTTGCTGTCTGCAACTGAACCAGTGGGTGGTGGAGACGGAGGGAGGAAAGAGGAGGGGGAGATGAATAACTCGAGGAACCCGAATAGGGAGAGAGGTGCGGTAAAGGAAAACGGGAAGGTAAAGGATTTTGTTAATCACTGTTCAAGGTCCCCCTCCCGTCAGGTGATTTTCTCCGGATGAATAAATAAAGAAGCCTTGCAGTCTCCCTGGCTAGTGATCCTCACAGCCACTCTTCAACACCACGTCAACCCTAACAAGCTCTGGAGGAAAATCTTTACAGCTCAGACTGGCAGATTTCATTACTATATTATGTATAAAACTCAGTACGACAGAATACGACAGGTAATCTTAGCTAGCTTTCGTCACTACAGTAACACTTATACTGTAGGGTAGCAGCACACTGCTGATGTACCTAATATTACAGTCAATCTTAGCTGGAAGAACATTACTCAGTAGCCTCGAATGGTATGTTACCCTGCGTGGGGCTGCCCGAGACGTCCTCAGCTCTCCACATTATCATCCATCTCAGTGTGTAATGCTACCTTCGCCTCGCCCATTACATTCCCTCCCCTCGTTATGGACAGACAAAACATATAATTAGAGGTATAGCTGACCTCCACTATATTATTCCCTTCACTTCTATGCATCACAACCTAACATTACACGAGCGTTAATTGAGTTTCTAATTCGTCGGGTGGAGAGGATGTGTGCTCATGTTCACTGGTCGTGGATCCAAGGAGGCTACTGTTAACTAACCTGATATCATTTTATTAACTCGAGCCTCCATCAATAACCTAAGTAGTAGTATTAAAAACAGCAGAAGGAAACAATAGCAGCAAGGCAATAACCCATCCATTGGTATAAACCTTAGTAATATATACTGAGAAATTGATTTAGAAAAACGGGGGAAAGCACTAGGATATATATATGTCCTAGTGTTTGCCCATGTCTCTTTCTAAAATTCATCCTTTAAACATTTTTTTCCTGGTAATGAGGTTGTCCTGGTGGATAGGACTGGGTTGCTACCAACACACCATGGACGACAAACAATATGTAGCCAGCGAGCTACTTGTCCTGGTGGCTGGGTTGAGCTGCCACTAACACCAAGGTCATACAATGTGACCCACTAACAAGGCACATTATAATGATCGAGGTCACTTTCATTACCATCTACCACTTGCACCTACTCCAGGACATTTTCTCGTCTACCAGTCTCTAGAAAATATCGCTGTGTAGTCAGCAGCAGTGAGCATATCTCAGCTGGGACAGGATCATTATTTTCACGTCAACTCGTGACATATCTCTGACAGGTTTGGAAGTTTCTTCTACCGTTGTAGCAAAGTAAAGATGCTGTCTTCCTCGCTGCCGCCCATTTATGTAATTTAAGTAATATAAATAACGTAAAAGCAGTGTAATTATAGTTTGGTTAATCTAGTCTAGAATAATTTCGTAATGTCCCTGGGAACTTGCAAATGCTATTTTCTTTGTATTAAGTTTGGTAAAGTTCAGTTGAGTTACATAAAACTATAACACACATTAAAAAAAAATGAAAAGAAACGGCCTCGATACGTCTGGCAATGATATGCTTGAGAAAATAAACACGAAACTTTTAAAATCTCTATAATTATTATTGGTGATGCGAAAATGACCGGAAAAACGTATAGAATATTGAACTATGGCCGGACAGGGCAGAAATTAAAGCACTGTGACGTTTTGAAGAGCACACTTGCTGAGGACGACTTGATACACCGTAATTCTGACCTGCAAAGTCCTCATATCAGAGTGGACTGGGAGAGGTTGAGACCAAAGGCTGAGATAAGAGTGAAAAGTGGCTTGAGGTAAGTGTTACAGTATGTTTCATATGAGAAGTAGTTATTTTTTGAGGGGGTAGGGGGGAGGAAAAGGCTGTTAGACAAGGGGGATTTTTTTGAGGAGAGGAAAAGTTATTTGATAAGAGGATGTCAGGGAACATAGATCACAGCTAAATACTGATGAAACATGAGAACTTGCAGTATTTTTTTTCAAGCTTAGTGTGTTAAGCGGAACACGCAATATGAAATATGTGGAAGGCAAACACTAAACAGTTATGTGAATAGATATGAATCAGTGAAGCCTGTATATACGAGATAAAGAGGTTTGGGCCAAAAGCTGTGAATCGACCTCAGCAAGGACTCCTATGCAAGTACAACTAGGTATGAATTCTCACTTGGTCCTTGCTCTGTCCCAATGTTGTATGTATATGTACCCCCTCGTATGGAAGTATTCTTTTCTGTGTCCACCCATTAATGTCATTACTTACTATTATGGGAAAATAATCATAGAGAGACGAAGGGTGGTGAGCACGACAAGGAGGCAACACCACCACCACCACCATTTACAGCACCCATTAAGAAACCCTACCACCACCTAAAACATGCCCAATATCACCTAAGAAACAACCCCATAAGTAGCACCAGGTTAAGCCCTCTTAAATCCAGCAGCAGGTGAAGCAGCACCACTACCACCTGCACCAGCATTAGAGAGGGCTGGTGGTGGCACTCACCAAGAACATAAAAGCAGCAGAGAAAAAATGCCAGGAGAGGTGTGGAGGTTGAGGGTTGAAGACACCAGATGAGGATGCCTCCGTCTGAACTGTAGTGACCAGGCTGCTCACTATCCACAAAAGCAAATGTCAGCTTTTTAATAAGACTCAAAACAATGGAAATAGCGATTGTGACATTAAAATGTGATGCTTATTTTAAGGTTCCTAAGTCATCTGGTGGTTCAATATTTTTCATCATGAAACAAGTCTCATATTCATGCATTACTGCCTTCATTGTGCTAATTTATTTGTTATAATATGTCGCAGTTAAATGGTATTAACCTTAAATTTATTAAAGAAACAGACTAAATATTAGTAGTAAACCAATGTAATACATAGTTGGGAGGAAGAAGAGACGTAACAAGTGTTAGTCTCCCCAGCTCACAACTCAACATGTAGGAACGCAAAAATTTGGTATGTGAAAACAACGTCAAAAACAGATTCTGAAATGTTGTCTCTCCTGCCTTGTGGCTCTTTTAAGATTTGTTTTGATGTTCCTCCTGCAGAGGAGATGGTGGTGTGCCCAATAAATTACCTACATTAATATAGACAAAATGTAACAGACTGTGGCATATTTATGAGGCAGGAGGTTATTGAGGTTTAAAGGTGAGGAGGTGTCTCTTGCAGCGAGGCCAGGATTAACATGACAGGAGTGTAGTGGTGGAAATGAGTCGCCCACCCCTACTCTCCATCCCCGCCCCGCCTGGGGCATGATGGGGAAGGGCACAGGGCGAGAGAGGAGAAAGAAGAGCACGATGAAAGAAGACAGTGCACGGTAAAAAGGATGAAGGGATTGAAAAGATGAGGAGAGGAAAATAATGGGAAAGTGCTTAGAAGACGACTGGGGAGGAAAAAAATAGGGAAAAGGGAAGACGAAGAGCAGGGAAGTGGAAGAGGGTGGCAGGGAAGTGGAAGAGGGTGGCAGGGAAGTGGAAGAGGGTGGCAGGGAAGTGGAAGAGGGTGGCAGGGAAGTGGAAGAGGGTGGCAGGGAAGTGGAAGAGGGTGGCAGGGAAGTGGAAGAGGGTGGCAGGGAAGTGGAAGAGGGTGGCAGGGAAGTGAAGAGAGGAAGAACGAGAAACGAGAGGATAACTAAGAAAAAGAGGGAGAAAGAGGACGAGGAAGGTGGTGAGCGAGGAAGGGTAGTC
This sequence comes from Cherax destructor, assembly GCA_009830355.1. NCBI lineage: Eukaryota > Metazoa > Arthropoda > Malacostraca > Decapoda > Parastacidae > Cherax > Cherax destructor. Next base: position 742,575 of record WNWK01000074.1, read on the forward strand.
CGAGGGTCAACGCCCCTGCGGCCTACCCATGATCAGGGCCTGACCATCCAGGCACTTTTTGCTTCCAGCACGCAGTCCAAAGTACGAACCACAGCTCGGCTTATCACGAACTGACTTTAGGAACCTATCCAGTTCCCTGTTGAAGACAGCCAGAGGTCTATTGGTAATCCCCCTTATGTACGATGGAAGACTTTAAAAGTCTTGGGTCTCTTATTCTTATTATATTGTCTTCAGTGTACTCATAGAACTTCTGTTTTTCATTAGGGTATATTACACCGTCTGCCGATCCCATTGCTTTCATAAGAAGTGATTTCTACTTACAGATTTGGGACCAATAAATATAGGATTTATCCATATGTAAATTATGTATCTTCCTCGTTTGTGTTCCAAGGAGCACAGGTCAAGGGACTTCAAACGTCCCAGTAATTAAGGTGGTCCAGGGTATGGGAGTCTAGCTTCGGCTAGACATACATCTGGAGTCTGGCTGTGTGGATAAAATACTGCGTACTTTGATGCTGAGTGTGCAGGTTCGATTCGTGCACACTCAGCATCAAGAATCTGATACAAATACGGTGTCAGATTCTGAGTAAATATCCTAAATTTGTTTATTTATAAGCGCATAAATGATAAACCTGTAACTATGCAGTTGGAGTAATAACATCAAAAAGCGTTTAGTATCAGCACAAAAATTCAAATCACTTTAAAACATAAATACACAACACTAAGGCAAACTGATAATTTTGATTTTGAATGCCTCCACTTTAGACTATCAGGTGGCACTTTCACTAAGAAGCCGCAGGCTTGCCCCTCCCTTCCTCACCCTCAATGCACATGTAAAAGTCAAAACTGCCACCTTCTTCCCTGATTAATAGAGATAAATGTCTCTAGGACATTCAAGCTCGTCGTAACGGCATATCCACCTCACGCTAACCTCCCCCCTCCATCACACCACACAAAAAGCTAATGTTCAGTTATGGAGTGCATATACAAATCTAGTGTCAGGTGTCGCAAGCCAGCAGTGAAGAGCTCTACCAAGGACGTTATCTGTGAACTTGTGTGAAGGACAGCTACTTGGTCACTCAGTTTAAAAAAAATACTCAATGACCAGGTCATCATACTGCCAATACCAGCTAACGATGGATATTTTTGTAAGAACTAAAGGCTTTGAAATGAGGTGATGTAGGTAACAGATCTTAGCTCGTAAATAAAGTTAGGAACCCTAAGCCAAAAAGGGGGTCCCACTTCAAGACATAGGTCTTTTTTTAATTACAATTGTATTTAAAAGAAAGATGTTGAAAAGTACGAGATTCGTGTAGATTATTAAACATTTACCTCACATGACTGCCAGGGAACACTGTTATACATATTAGTAGTTGCAAATTGTTTAGGAGCTTCGGTAGCTTTGGAAAAAAGATTGAACACAGACCAGGGAACGGGTAGGGCTTGAACCCATGGTGAGTCGTAAAACTCCAGGTTTGTTTCCAATCGTGTTATTACGATTCCGTGAGTCACGTTGGACACATGTGGGTGGAAATGGTTGAGTGCGTACGCACACGTACTTACCTATTCGTGGTTGCAGGGGCCTATGACCATGTCGGATATGATAACAAGAAAGAGAACAGTGCCTCGGGGAACAACTCTGGCAGCCTACAATTTCACTCTTCATTATTACACTTTGGTTTCTATTCTGTCCACTTTTTCAGTTATCCCTTTTGCATGCATTTTGTGAACCACTGCACCATAGTCACACCTGTCAAACACTTTGCAAAGTTATTGTAAACTACATCTATTCTGCTCGTTTTCCACTGCATTAACTCATAACTGTCAAGCAATTGCTAGTCAGGAGCGATCTACTCTAAACCCATCTTGCCCTGGGTTGTGCAACTGTGGAGATTCAGTATGATTAGCAATCTTGCTTCTTAAGAAACACTCGAAGACTATGATTATATGGGACGTCAACTCTATCAGTCTATAGATTTTTGAAGTGCTTTACTGTCATCTTTGTTTAGTGGTGCTGTCAGTGGCTTTTAGGGACTATGGGAAGATTCCTGTGCCCAGGTTCCTCCTCCACAGAATATTCAAGGTACAAGATAGTTTTTTTGTTTCTTTGTAGTTCTTGAAGAATATAGAGTTCCAAGAGTCGGGGTCTGGAGCCCAGTTCTGTGGCATGCAATCGATGGCTTTCTCGAAGTCAAGTGGGGTTGAGAGTTGTCAGAAATAGTGGAAATGTCTGCAGGGTTTTGACTCATCCATGAAAGACTCGTTTGGTTTGTCAAGTTGTATACTGATTGATGGTTCACTGAACACAAAGTCCTATTGCAACTTCAGTATTTCACTTATTACGTCATAATACATGATTACTATCGCATTTGCTTTGTTTGTTTCTTAAGGTGAAGTCTAGGAACTTTCCTTAATTCATGGTATAACTTAAGAAATCTTTGAGGACAATTGTGTTGCAGAGGTGTGAGTAAAGCTCAGACCTCTACATGAATTAAGGAAAGATCCTAGACTTCACCTCACGAAACAAAGCAAATGCGATAATAATTATGGACATAGTGAAAAAAATGAACATGTTATTAGAAGACGGGAAACTTACGTGCCTCTTAAGCAAGGGTCCAATACTGGATGTGGTTTTTGCCTTGGATTTTGCATATGAAAAAAGTATTTAGATTGTTTTCAATTTCATTTATGGTTCTTTGTTGCTTCTGCCTCTCTGGGCTTATACCAGGCTGTTATTTTGTTAACAATTAATTCTAGCGAATACAAGTGCCTAAAAAGAGTATTATAATCTTACTAACCTGGTCTGGAAAGGGCCCAAGGGAGCGACGACCCCCGGAATGGAAAACACGTAGATTTCGGAAAGTTCTTATATAGTTAACTGGATCACTAATAAAAAAACCCATTAAGCATAGTTAACATACGAGTGTGAAACTGAAAACTTCAGTTTTTTCTGCCTGCCTATAAATACCACTTCCCCCGTCTTTGTGTGTTAGTGTGACTTTGTAAATGGTCCAAGTCGGGCCGAAACGTCGTCGTAAGCTCTTCTCTTTTATATGTGCGGGTTGTGTGTGTATTCAGTTTTTCACTTCGCAGGGTTGGTTTGTCTCGTCTTTGTCTCATGAACATGCAAGATGAGAAGTAAATCTCATTCAGTATACACTTACTTTCATCTCTCTCTCTCTCTTAACTGTTCTTGGTAGTGTTACGTTTCCCTTTAAATTTAGGCAGCTTTGTCTGAGACCCGGCCGCTGGAGCGATGATCCCGGAACCATTAACAGAACTATGACAACAGATAACGTAACAAGATATGACGTATGACATCTAAATAAAGTGGGAAGCATGCGTGTCCTTGTACGAAGTTAATGACGAAGACAGTTGTATTATCTATGACCTCTGCTACCTGGTACGTGTCATCTGTATCAAGAATTTTCCTACTCCAAGGCCCAGCCCCGGACCGGGGCCAGGTTTTCCTAATGCTAAAGATTACCATTATTATTATTAATGATAACTATTACCGGCAATAATAGAAACTGACCAATTAAAAAAGCAAATTTGTAAAAGCGTTTCAAACAAACTATTTAACTGCTCAATTAGTGAAGCAAATCATCACATACATTTATATACAAGATTTGTCATGATAAGTGCGTCATGCTTCACAGCCTGATGCATGGTGCATAATCCACAGTTTTTCCTATGACTGCAGAAACTAAGAATACTACAAGGAGGAAATAAATCACGGGAAAATTAATGGAAGCTCGATCTTCGTTGCAATAAGAGCTCGACAGATGCACTATCGGATCGTTGCACCTCGTGTCTGTTAATGGTTCTTGGAATAATGGCCTCCGCGACCCGCTCCAAGACCACTCCTAGATAAATGATTCAGAGAAATGACAAGTTGATAAATTAGACACATGTGCAACATTTTGGTATCTTTATTATGGAAACGTTTCGCCCAACAGTGGCTTCATTACGAAGCCACTGTGTGGCGAAACGTGTTGCATACGTGTAATTTATCAACCAGGAAACATTACAGCAATACGAACTGTTTAGAAACACACGAAAGTAAGAATAAGTATCCTGGATACAAGGAAACATTCCTAAGATTTACCTGCCATCTTTCATGTCCATCACCAATGCATAAAATACCATACTTTTCAAACTGCTTCTCTAACAAGGTCTTGTCACCTATAAGAAAAAGCAAACCCAAAGTTGTTTGACACGCTAAATACAAAGAATTATATTCAGTGTGACAAAAAAAAAAAAGTTTGTGGCAGAGGCTTCAAGTTACTTTTCCTGTGCCCCCCCCCCCGGCATCACATTATCCTGGTCAAATCAGCCTGAGGTCGGGAAGCTGATGCGATGATTAACCTTCACCGTTTAGTACACAGCAATATCACAGCCTAGAGAGAACGAGTGACCTGAAGAGTATCACCACTACCTGGGCCTCTCTTGTTCTGAGGATTCCAGTTATCCAGCCTATCTTTTTCTTTCAGAGATTATAACGTTAATGTGCTCCTTGAACATGAGATTTTCTGACATTATAACATCTAGGTTTCTCACACCTGACTTAAGTGCTATTGTGTGATATGTCTTGTATTATGATCTTGTGTTTATTTCCTTCATTCTTCCGTAACGTAGCAACTGAAATTTATCGTCACTGAACAATATACTGTTATCAGTAGTCCACTGGAAGACTTTGTTTCTATCAGCTAGGTTCCCACTTTCATGCAAATTCTAGTATAGTTAGCAAGGGATGATACAGTTCTATGATTTATGTCCCTGACTGTCAGAAACGAGAATGAGGAAGAGAAGTGGGGGGAATATTGTGTATGTATGTCGTACTTTCAATATTTTCCAAGAACAAAAGGCACCGGCATTAAGAGGCAATATTCTCTGTCGATAAATAAAATTGCTATAAAGTTGGTGACATCAATCATCAAATAGTCTTCCTAAAGTTTAAATTGCTTTCTTGCATATTGTTTTCGGCAATTTTTTCTATTTACGTTACTAACGTTAGGAAAGATTGTCGCTGGTTTATATAAAATATCACAAAGCCAATAAATAAATTACTACAGCGACCCTATGAACATTATTGAAGCGTAAACAGAAAACAGGGATCCACCTGTCGTGTCAGTAAATATGTATACACTTGTGTAGTTTATTACAGTATAGTAACCCCAGACGTTACATGTATGCTCCCTTCTCGAACCACACAAGATACACCGAGTACACCGTACAATACTGGAGATAATCACTGTTAAGGTTCATGAACAGTCACCAACTCGACTGTCTTAGCAACGGTGAAATGCAACTTTAATTAAGAGGATGGGCTGTAATGACAGCATAACACTGAGGTACCAGCATCCCAAACCACATGCCCCACCGACCGCTCACTCGTGAACATGTTAACGAGGGCACACTTGGAAGAGAGAGATACAACCGTTATTAGAAATGCTTTAAGGTGGTCAGGAAGTGTAATGACCTGGACAAAGTTATAGTGGAAGCAGGGTCCATACATAGTTTTAAGAATAGGTTTGATAGGCCCATGAAGCTAAGCAAATCTAGCAAGAGACTGGGCCAGAAGCTGATATGTGACCTATAGAACCACAAATAGAAGAGCTCAAAGGCAACACATCTCTACACACCTCACGACCTCCATCATTCTGCCGCCAGCCACTTGCATCACAAGCCAGCGATAACTTATCTAAATTACCCAGCTTTGTACCTCGGCCCGTCCCACAGCCGAAACAGAGAACCCTCTTATCCTGTCTTCCTACAATAACAGCCGGCAAGGAGAATTAAGTGAAGATATAAATACCAATTTGAGCAAGAACATCCGAGCAGCACAAAAGTAATAATCTTATTTACTAGCAGTTGGCAAACCCAAGTCAAGACAACGTCTCCTCTATACTTATTTAATATGTTTAAATATTGATTGTCCTGCATACCTGACATCACCTGTTTTTTTGCAATTCTTCTGTACGTGTAATGTATATGTTGCAAACAACCGAACGTACAGGCACTACAGCCTTGCTGCTCACTTGAGGTAAAGTATTTAACAAGGTCTGATGAGCTCTTATACACTTAAGGAGTAATTTCGGTGTACAGACCTATTGCGTCAGAATATTGCAGGTGTAAATCATGACGAGTCTTTCTTATATACGTTCCAGAAAGTACAGGTCAAGGAATTTGTTGCCAATAATTTAGGTCCTTGTATGAGGGTAGTGAAGAGTGAACATTCTCCAGTTCTGTAATTCTGACTGCGTTAAAAGGGGATGCTGAGTGAAAGCAATATTCCGGTCACGAGAGCACAAGTGTCTTAAAAGAGAGTGACTGTCTTTGCATCTCTCGTTTTTCAAGGTTCTAGTTATCTTGTCTTGTCTACCAATTTCCCCATGTCTGTAATAGCAACACTACTGTGATCTTTGAATGCGAGATCTTCTGACATTATTACTCCCAAGTCCCTCTCATTCCTCTTTTGTTGTACTGGGTGTTTGAACTTGTACTCCGTTCCAGTTTTTAATTCTTTATTTTTTCCGTTGCTGAGTAACTGGAATTTGTCCTCAATGGACGTCATATTGTTTCCTGTGGCCCACTAGAAGACTAGTTATTAATATCAGTTTGGAGATCTGTTGTGTCCTCAATGGATGCCTCGTGTACCAGAGACCCGTCCGTCTCTCAGATACACCATATATATTCCTCTGAGCACAGTATTTTGTATTGTGATTATGTCACCCCTGGTCCTTCTGTCACCTCCTAGTGCTGTCAGGTTTATTTCCTCTAGCCTCTCAGCTTTGGAACTAGTCTCTAGCAAATCATTGCATTTTTTCCCAGTTTCTTTACGTCATTTACCATACCTTACCTTTGATGAGTTTAGAGTCTTACTACTGTCGGAGCCCGGTCATGGGCCAGGCTCGTCTGGTGCTTGCCTGGTCAACCAGGCTGTTGCTGCTGGAGGTCAGCTGCTCCACATATAAATCACAGCCTGGTTAATCTGGCACCTGAAGATGTCCAGTTTTTTCTTGAAGACTTCTACACTTGTTCCAGCCGTGTTTCTGATATCTTCTGGTAAGATGTTGAATAGTCTGGGTCCACGAATGTTGATACAGTGTTCCCTTATTGTGCCCACCGCACCCCTGCTCATCACTGGATTTACTTTGCACTTCCTCCCATATCTCTCACTCTAGTATGTTACGGGCAGCATGAAGATTTGGGACCAGGCCCTCGAGTACTTTCCAGATGCGAGTTCCATACTGGCGCAAGACGGGACTGACATATGCCGTGTACAGGGTCGTGAACGCCTCCTTGTTGATGCTCCTGAAAGCTACCCTTACAATTGCAAGTCTCATCTTTGCTGCAGCAGTTACCAGACTGATGTGTGCCTCAAGCGAAATGCTAGTAACTATGCTCACCCCGAGGTTCTCCTCTTTCAAGTAGGTCTGCAGCCTTTGTCCCAAGCCTGTACTGTTTCCGTGCGCACGCGCACTTATCTCTCTTACACTAACATTTCGGTGCACTGGAATTATGGATTCTTCTTTTAACCAATTGTGCGTGCGCCCTGAATACACGAAGACTCCAACAATATTAGTTTCCAAAGAGCTTTTAAAAACAGAGACGCCCGCCTGCTAGACCTGAACAAAGCATTCACTAACAGGAGTCTCTAAACGGCTCTTAATACACGAGCCCCGCCTGCCTACCCTAAACAAAACATCCTTTAACAGGAGGATCCAAACGACCGTTAAAGAGTGGAACCCACCCACCTGCCCTGAACAAACAAAGCGTCCATTAACAGGAGTCTCCAAACGGCCGTTAAAGAGATGAGCCCGCCCGCCTGCTGGTCCCTGGCCGCCCACGCACGCTCTGCTCTTCCAGCAGAACCCTCCAGGGCACCACCACCCTGATTTTTAAGACACGCACGAGGAATGGGAAGGAGAAGAACGAGGGAGGAAAGAAAAAGAAGGGATAGGACAAATAGAGAAAAAAAGGGAACGAGGAAGGAGAAAAATACCAAGTGCACGAAGCAAAAATAACTAATGAATATCAAAAGTTTCGAGGTCGTGGCCTACCCAGGGTCTTCAGCTGAAGTCATATAGAGAATAACTTCTCAACGGCAGATGCCTGATTCTGGGAAATGGCTTACTCACAATGATGATAATTATAATAAAAAATGTAATATATATATATATATATATATATATATATATATATATATATATATATATATATATATATATAAATAAACCCATATTTAGTGGCCTCTAGCAATACACGTTAAAAACAACGCATTGGGAAATTAAAATTAGTAAGAAAGACTAAGATCCTCCGGTAGAAACTCATTCGAGTCTAAAACAGAGAGGACAAAATAGTAGAGATGGTGGGAGTACTACAAGCGTCTGTGTCCTGCCGTTGAGTACAAAGTCAGAGATGGCAGCAGCAGCAGCCTCGGGGCAGGGAGTAACCCGCCTCTCTCTAGACACCTTTGTTCACACACAGTACTATCTCGTACCCTCTTCAACAAGGATACAAGGATCGTCGATCTTAGAATATGGTAAAGTGGGAAAGAAGAGTAGGGAATAATTTGAAAGGGTTAAATAAGGTATGCAATAAATAGGTAGACAGATTAGTGGCCCATCAACTTTGATTTTAAAGTCTTATTCTTCCTCAAAAGCCTTGAGCTGTGTGCCTCTCTACATTTTGTCGGCATCACCATACATGGTTTCCACTCCGAAAATGGAAAGTTTCGAGGCCTAGGGAGAAACTAATTAGAACAGAGCTAAGCACTGAATGATAACAAGTATACAGAACTAATACATAGCACCGTGAAGCCAAAATTGGAGCGTTAAAGGGTGACACCAAAGAATCTAAACCTACAACAGTTCACATCAAACCCCCAATACTAGACTGAACAAAATTACACACTAAATACTTCTTTGCGAGATGGAACAAAACCACAAACCTAACTTTCAAAACAATCCAAGTAAAATAACTTCCTTCCTTTTTGTAAACACTATTTATAAATGAATGACTACGAGCCGACATATTGTGGCAAATAAGAAGCTTTCAGCAATGTAATCTCTCACTAACACACTCACCAGGGTGTGTTGATGAAAGGTATTCCATGTGTTGTCATCCCATTATGAACTAAGTACATGGAATACCGAAAAATAATGATTTAGAGAGCATATGAAGATAATCAGGTGCTGCTGGATCACATTAGGTGTCGTATAAGTGATGTGTAGTGATCCCGGGTAGAGGTAACCAAAAATATATAAGGGGAGAGGGAGGGGGTGGAGGAGTTGTCCTCTTCTACCAAAAATAACTGAATTGAGAACTAAACTTGATCGAACTGGTCTCTGAAGTTACTATAAGCAGAAATTCAGCACTACAATGGGTTTAACCACTTGGTGCAGTCTCGGGCAACAAATACTTAAAGAGCACCTGGAAAGGAACCAGTTTAAGATAACTATTCGCCGCCATACCTTATGTCTAAGACTAAACTGAACCCAGACGCCTCAACCCTAAGAACTTGAGAGAACAATCCAACCAAGTTGAGCAAAAAAATCAATTAATTTTGGTCAAAGAGAAAGACTGTCCTCTACCCTTTGTTTAGATAATCATTCTCATCAAGAGTGGCGACCGTTTCAAATTTAGTCTTTAGAAAGCCTGCTAATATGGATGATTGATTCATTTCTATTCACACCACGATGTCCGAACTAACAGAAGAGTAATTATAGCCTTTTTCTTACTTTTTCTTTTCTTACGTTCCAGAATTCCCTATATATCATGATTCAGTATTAAGACTGATGAAGGCGCTGGCTGGCGAAATATTTCCACAGTGAAGATAGCCGAGTGTTACACACGTGTCTCATTCATCAACTTAACCAGTAACGTCTTGAAGACGACTCCGGCTCTCTTAGTAGTTTCCCTTATGTATGGAAGGGTTTAAAAAGTCTTGGTGGTCAACACTTATTATCTCTTGCTGTGTTCACTAAACCCCTGCTTTTCATTAGGAATATTTGGAACAGTCTGCCAAACCTGCTGCAATTTTAAAACTAGATAAATACAAAACTCTTTCTACATCAACATATTCTTTGTCATGTTATCTAGAGCTCAACATTTCCATTACCTCATTAGCTCTACTTCCCGCGTTTCTCTTTAGTTTCTTATGGTTTTAATTAGTAAGGAGATAGACAAAAGTCAAGTAGTACGCCAGCACTAATTACGCGTCAACAGCGCTTCACTGGCTCTTTTACTAAGGAATGTACACCAATTCCGAGAAGAAGAAAGAGGTCCGTTTACATTGGCAGAGAGCGAGCGGTACAGTGAATGCTGCTATGTGTGTGCAATGCTCACACAAGCAAACACACCAACTCAAACACAAGAAGGCACCACTTCACCCAAGGACGGAAAGGGGAGAACAAAACTGACATACGGATAGACAGGACAGAAACACACAAACGACAGAATGATAAACTAATGACACGGCGGAAGAACAGGCAGATGGATGGACTGACTCATGGCAGGAAAAACTGATAGAATGAGGCAGACTAGTTTAAGGACGAACTATGGATTCTAAAATAGCACTGGGTCCAAATGGAGAAACTGCTCTGCAGAAAACATCAGTACATACATTTGTCCTCAATTAATATTGATGTAACCAGTTCTGTTTACTATAAAAAGTTTATTCGTTCCTACTAACCCCCCCCCTTCCCTCCCCTGAGAGTAGGTAGGTCTTCTCGTCACCAATAAACCTATCCCGATACACACACTATCTGCAACCACGATCGTAGCAGGACCGACTTCGACCAACCAACGTTCGAATTATCAACAAATGTATTCCTGGTGAGATCCCGACTCTATACAAGTGAATCTACCACCCACCACCACCACCACCACCACCTGCTGTCCCATTACTGAGATTGAAATCCATCACTACTCATCTCGTCAATATCACCAAAATCTAGCAGCACCATATCTTGCCCAAACATTAGCATCATCTGCCATATTCGCACATCCAAAACTGCCATGATCACTTACCATCACCCAATATGGCAAACATCCACCATCGCAGCAATCACTGACCAACAAACACTCAAGACTGTGTAAGAATGATGCTGCAAACACCAAATCTCATCTCTCTTCCCTTCATTTCCCCTCTCCTATGCCTACGGCATACACGTGACAAGTTTCGAGGGTTTTCTACCGTAGCAGCCTGGCCTGGAGCGAGGCTTCTTTGTTAATGGCCTGTTTAACGAAGCTGTTGCTGTTAGTTGTCCGTTGACCAACGTAGCCATCACAGCAAGATTGCTACGGAACTTTTTTTTGACGTAGTGGTAAAGTTTCTTCTTATGACTTCTAAATCAGTTGTGGCAATGTTTGTGATATCTGTTGAGTGTTTGATCATGGATACTGACATTGTAATCTCCTGCATGTACCTATTACGTTCCTGCTCTTCACTGGGATAATTCCACACTTCCTCAATCTTACACTCCGGTAAGATATTCTGGGACCAGCCTCGAAGTATCTTCCATGCATATATTACCAGGTACCTGTACCTTCTTTGCTGCACAGAGTATATTCCAAGTATCTCGAGAAGTTTTCGATAGTTTACATTCTTTATTGATTTGATACGGGCAGTACACGATCCCTCAACATTTGTTTTAACTCTTATCTCTCCTGTCTCGAGAGCTGTAAACAATTTAGACGCAAGAACACAATGATTTAAATAACACCACGCGTTATTTATCTTGTTTTCTGCCCTTCACAACACGTGCCTTATTGTATTCTCAGAATTATACCTCATCCGATATCAAGCCCATATATTTTATACGTTCCTTGTCTGAGGTTGTCTTCCTGTGCTTTGTATCTAACGCTCGTTATGAGTTCTTCATTCTTTCAATATTTGATCAACTGGAATTTTTCACGGTTTAACATTGTTATTTTTTCGCTAATCATTGAAAGACTTTTTCGTGTCTTCAACAGATGTGACTTTCATGCTTATTTCAGTATCATTTGCAAAGGATCTTTTTGTTTATGTTAGCCAAAAGAATGAGAAACAGTAAAGGAGCCAGACCTGTGCCTTGAGGTACTGAACTTTGTACTTTGCTAACACTAGATTTGTGGTGTTTACTATTAATCTGTGTTCAGCTCAAGTCGTTAGAAAATTAAATATCAATATTATCTACTTTTCCTGTTATACTTATTGACTCCACTGTATGGTCTACTTAATAAATGATCGCATTTGTAACATGCCTTTTCAGTGTCCTTTTAAACCACTTCCACAGCTGCTGCTTCTTCTATTTTCCCATGAAAACAAATTTAGTTTAAGCTTTTCTTTCTGGTGTATAATCAAGTAATGGTTATATATGTGTGCTGCTATCTATAAGAATGTAGATATGTACATGGTCACAAAATTATGCGCCTTGTACTTCAGTTCTCTTCTGGTTTGAAGACAAAATTATAACAACCTAAGTGAATGATGTCCTGGCATAACATTGTTCTTTAAGACCAACAGGAACGACGAGGAAAGGGGGTAAAAGAGGCAACAAGAAGGCGTATCGTGGGAGAGAAAAAATATGGATGGGAAGACAGCAGGGCAGAGTTATCCCGTGTATGGAGGTGAAGCTCACCCCAGACAAAGCAGACACGTCGCCAGGTACGGGCAGGAGGGCAGCAAGGAAAGTGGGAAGGGGCAAGACAAGTGCAGCTTGGTCTCCTAGCTATATAAGGCCACTCAGCCTCCCAGCTATAAGCAGTCCTCAAAGTAGTACAGCAACAGCTGCAGTCATCGCCCACTACCTCGTTTAACTGATGCAAACTACAGCCAGTTTATTGCGCACGGCAGTTTACGGTGTGAGCGGTAGCGCAAAACGAATACGGAGGTCACGAACATAAGAATGGAGGAACACTGAGAAGACCTACTGGCCCATACAAGGCAGGTCCTTGTCAAAACCACCACTACCCTAAGGTACCCAAGAATTTACTCCCTTACCCACGAGAATTTACTCCCTTACCCACGAAGCATCTTATCAGACCCCAGTGGGCAGTATTATAGTTATGGGAAAGTATTAATCCTACAGCGAGTTATACAGAGCCGGGGAAATGGGAGGCAATCAGGTTCGATCAAAGACAAGTATAGGGTCAAATAATTGGAGGATTTATCCAGTGGGTCAATAGCTCCCTTTTCAGATATTCCATAAAACTAATCTAGAAGAGAACAAAGTAAAAACACAATGTTCAAAGGAGTGGCTCTAGTCCGGTGTGCGAACTAAGGGAAATGAACAACGAAGAATGAAGGCTAAGACTTTCGATGCTGGAAAAAATGAAACTGGGATTTAATAAGAATAAGAGGCGAGTGTTGTAATTTACACGCCCAAATAAGCCACGAGAATATACGGGAACAATGATAAATTGATAGCACGCACTACACATGGGTTCAGAACTAGATATGACCGGGCTAGTACCAAGTGCTAGAGCTTCCCTGCCACAACGAACATAAATTACATTCAGTAACAAAAAGCTGCTTTTGGAAGGGGGAGGTGCCCATTTGCATAACACCAGACAGCCACAATACCACTGCGCAAAAAGTACAAAAACAACAATACATCAACACTTATTCATATCACTCGGGTTATACATGGTGTGGCAAGAGTTGTTTTAACGCCAAAAATATTTTCACTTCACTGCACTGATTTTGAAACAATATAAATTCGCTGGATGCAGAAGGCAGTTGACTAGCTTGTGGTTAAGCAGAAACTGCACTCTGTGTACTGGTAACCATGTCAATGTTTTACACGCTTGCATTATGTACACAAAAGCAGAATTTCATTATTCTCGGTAAATCAATTTATGGCGCACAACATGAGACGCCGAATTTAAACCTCTGACAAACTTGTTACCTGGTTCGAGATTCTACCCTCGCAGCCTGACCAGACTGTGACGATGTGCAATACAATCGCAGACAGGCGATCTTAACAATGCAAGACAAGCCACGGGGGACGGAAATCTTCAGCTGGCTTGTATTGCACAAATATATATATGTGTGTGTGTGTGTGTGTGTGTGTGTGTGTGTGTGTGTGTGTGTAATATAATATATATATATTTTTCAACAAGTCGGCCGTCTCCACGAGGCAGGGTGACCCAAGAAGAAAATCCCAAAGAAAATACTTTATCATCATTCAACACTTTCACCACACTCATACATAATCACTGTCTTTGCAGAGGAGCTCAGATACTACAGCTGAGAAAAGTCCCTCCCAGCTGTCACTATCTCAGACCCTGTATTGTGTAGCTTTCCTCCAATTGGATTACTAGCGCAGTTTTGATATTGATAGATATCCAGGTGTTCAGTGTGAGAAATGCTGAGACCGAGGGAAGGCCAACTAAGCACACTTCGTAAAGAATCACCATTAGTCAAGCTTGGGTAGCCTTCCGGGTGACACTGACAACTTCACTGGAGTGACTGTAGTGCCATCACGGGCCGCAATATTTAAGAAAATACTCAGCGGGAGGACAATTTTTTTTTTTTTACATTATCTGGCAGCTATTTATACCTACAAAAATTTATGGTAAAGACCACAAACGGTTTTCTAAACTGTAATATTTCAAGGAAATGAAGAAGGCAGTAGGGAAAAAGAATACATGACCACATCTAATGGATTAGAAGAGATGATTGCAAAAACGATTGGAAATTTGAAAGATTATATGATAGATTAAATACTTGTAGATACCAATAGGTGACCCACAAACACCTCTCCCTTAACACACTCGAGGAGGACCTTGGGGGTTAGTATCATACCGAGCATATTCCCAGAGGCGCGCCTCAACTCAATAACTGTTGCAACAAATGCGAGTTTGGCAAATCTAGGAATAGCTTTTCGGCATCAAAGAAGTCATTGACGACACTGTACACCGTGTACGTCAGGCCCATATTGGAGTATGCAGCACCAGTATGGAACCCACACCTGGTTAAGCACCAGATGAGCTTGGGAGTAGAAAACTCTCGGACCTCATCAAAGGTATGTCAAAAGTAAGCATATCAAGAAATTGGAGAAAGTGTAATAGTAATCAACAAGACAAGTCCCGGAGCTAGGGTGTATGACGCATGAGAGAGGTTAAGGGAACTCAACTTGATCACACTGGAGGAGAGGAGGGCTAAGGATATGATGATGTACAAAATACTTATGAGGCACTGATAAGGTGAACAGGGACAGAATGTTTCAGATGGGAAATGGGAACAAGAGGGCAAAGCTAGAAGTTAAAAGCTCAAACGAGTCAATAAGATGTTAGGAAATATTTCTGCAGCCTTAGAGTTGTCAGAAAATAGAACAATCTGGAGAGTTAGGCGGTAGAGGCGGGATCCATACGGTTTTGAGTGTGCGGACCTAGTAGTGACCAGCAAAGACGCGGGACCAGAAGCCGTGACTCGACCCCTGCAACCAAATATAGATGAGCGTACACGCGCGCACGCACACACGAACTGTTTCGCTGAACTTACAGCAAACCTTGCAGGATTAAGTATGACAAAGTGACGTTCTCTAGCAATAAAGTTGGTCCTGAAAGACGGAGGCAATAATAAAGTTTGTTCTTGCGTCGAGGTTTTATACTGGACGTTTCAAGAGTTTACCGACGTGGCAGGCTAAGAGTGGTCGACGTAACATGAGGCCCAGCTGCCACAGTTTCTCAAAGTCTCTGTTCGTAATCCACGAGGTTAGCAATGAATCCGCGAGGAGGTCAACAGTTAGAAGTGGTGTACCAAAACAATATTTAGATCTATGTTGTTCACAATCTACATAAACGATACAGCAGAGGGAATAAATAGCGACATACGTTTGCCCTTGACACTAAAATAGGCCCTAAGATAATTTATGCTGAGTACACTAAAAAGTTCTAAATCTATGAAAAGAAATACCTATGATGCATATAAGCTAAAAAAAAAGTGTAGATCTTGGCCAAAATAAAGGTGGAAAAAATTGAGTTCAGGTTAAGAGAAATTTAAAGAGAAAAAAATAGGCTGAAGGTACTGAACATTATCGGGAAATACTAGTTTGACAACAGAGCTGTAGAGTACAAAAACCTCTCAAGTAGCGTCATTAAAACAAGAACTTTGGTTAGCTTTAAATACAGGTTGGACGGGTACATAAGTGGGTTTGAAATGGGTCAGTGGGTCTGCTTCAGTGTTGCTTCGTTATGTTCTTAAGAGAGGTTGTGGATGGACATGGGTTGAACCTGCCTAGAACGGGTGGGCAACAGAACCATTGCAATGTTCCTTCTTTATATGTTTGGTACAAACAATAAAACGTAGAAATGGGCCAATATGAGCAGATACCGCCAAACTGAGGAGCGTACTAGTTGAAGACTACGCCATTTCTAGCAGCAATATGCAAAACCACCACTGTGAAAAAATAGTGAAATTCCAAGCTCTTGATAATGTGAGAAATCACGAAAGCAACTGGAAGTTCACAATTTTTTCACAGTTTGTTTTGCATAGTGATATCTGTTTAATGTGATCTTACTGCATTTAGTAACTGTGTTAATTCAACACGTAACACATTAAACACAATCACACAGAAAGGAGCTTAGTCGGAGGTCGGGTAGCGAGGGGCGATAAGCCCCGGGACCATCAGTAGATATATGCGAACCAACATACTCCTCTGCCTAACACACGAGGTGCAATATCCACATCTCACATTTCCAACTTGAACTTTGATAAAGACAAAAACAAAGTTTTCTACACATGCTTTACGTTCGACTTAAAAAGTGTGGTGTGTCTGGGGCCTGGTAATTCCTAGCGGAGTCTCATTACCAAGAACGAAGCTTCCCAACCACACTGACGTCACAACTATATCCTCTTCTCCCACATGCGTCCTCTTTCTCCAATTCTTTTTTAAGTAGTACGTTCCTCCAATTTTATTTTCTAGCTCCCGTCCTTGTTTAAATTTCTCTTTCCCTCATGATAGCTGAGGAGTTAAGAGATTTATATATCAATAAATTGATGAAATATTCAAATCTATCAATGAAGTTCCTAAATTAAGTCTTACATTCGACTACACATGAAATGGTGAAATCTAACTGCTAATGTACAGTGTTTTGCGGACCCTTATTAAAGAAAAAATATGTCAGTGAATACATAAGGGAGGAGAGAGATTATTACGAACACAGGTATTGTTTGATGTGTGGTACCTGGCCGTAAAGATGTAATATCAACGAGGGAGCAATCAACAACGCAATCCAATAAGCTTAAGAGGGAAAAAATACACCTTTTTTTTTTTGAGCTCCCGTGAATTCCCACCAGAATACATACTTATTTACAATATGTACAACAAACTTTGCAGATACCCCATTATGGGTAAGGTAATGAGAGAAGAATGGGTACGCTCACTGGCTGTAGCTCACATACTCCAAGAGTCAAACTCTGGTATGTGTTAATCACCCAGAAGTAAGAGAGGCCTCCAGACCTTGATGTGTAATACCAGCAAGGGAGCAATCTATCTGCATGGGTGTGAACACTGTCTTTACATATATCAGCATGAAGATGGGTGAAATATTCAGAGGAAGTGGAAAGGAGCGGTGTGAATATTCATGATGTTAGATGTTGGGTGTACATGGTTTTATGTTGAATGAAGATAATTAAACGATAACTTGTGAGGCAGATGGAAGAGCGTGTAGGTGATGGTCAGTAAAGAGAGAGGTGTGCGTAGTTATTTATTTTAAATATATTGGCTGTTTACCATTAAGGCAGGATGACCCAAGGAAGTAAAAATGCACCATTACTCGTGTTCTGTCTTTACATTAAGTGTGGTTGTCATTATTTGTTTTCGTACAACACCAACACCTTCCCCAATATTTTAAAGCATAGCTACTGTATTTACCCCCATCATACGTAGACTAACGCATTTAACTGAATCCCTTCATAGATATTACCGTTTTCACACTCCACCAGCAACTCAAAATATTGAAAGAATTTGCCTCTACTCTGATCTCACTCTCAAACTCTCTCTCTCTCTCACAATACCTGCTGGATGCTCAAGCCCCTACACCTCTCATAATTATTCACACACCTCTTGAAACCAATCCGCCGATACACCTTCCTGCCTTTCAAGGAAGTGTACCTGATAAGTTTAGCCCATCCAAGGAACAGGAGCTACATTCATCTTCTCCAATCAAACTGATTACGTTCCATTCCCCTTAACCATAATTTAAGTGCTTTCTCAAGAATAAATTGTATCGATAATAAACTAATAAATATTTAACTTCCGCCTATACCCTTACCATTCCCCATTTTATTCTCTTCCTGCTCCTTTCTATATTCTTTCTCTTTCCCTCTCCCTTTATCACTGCCTCTCTTCCTGGCTGCCTCCCTCTGAAACACTGATCATGTATTTATTTTAAGGTAATTCTATCTGCAACAACAAGGTCAGTCCCACGCTAGAAAATCCTGTTGAAAGCACTACCTGTGCAAGTGTATGAAAAATTCCTCAGACAGAGCGCGCTACGATACACACGCCACTGAATTACACACTAGTATGTCTAACATGCACACTGTCAAACCTTCCGGAGAAGAATTTAACTACAAGGACATTGGAGCACATGGAGATAATATTCTTTAGGGAAAACCAGCACGAATTCCGTAATGGAATATCCTGTTTTACGAATTTTCATTCGTTCTTTAAGAGTCACAGAGATAAAAATAAAGACGGGGTTGGGTGGATTGCATCTTCTTGGACCGCAAGACTCTGATACAGTACTACACTAGAGATTAATGTAGAAATAAGTGGAACAGACAGGGACGAAACATCTGAATGGGAGAATAAATGAGTTTCATAAAGGATCAGCATTAGATCGCTGTTGTCCTTAAAATTCGTGAACGAAGCACCAGAGAGGACTGAGTAA
>WNWK01000074.1:766465-808965 GCA_009830355.1 Cherax destructor
GAGAGCGAAATGTTGCCACAATAAAATGTCACATTAGTTTCACTTGTGTCCTTTTACCTAACATTGTCGGTAAGTCTACCATCATTGATACAACAACTAAGATTTTTACCTCTGAGTCCTCACAGTGCAAGGCCATCTCCATCACCAATTATGCCTACAGACAACTGATGCCAAACTCCTAGGAAACGTGGAGGGGTAACCTAAAACTCTCTAGCACTATCACATGCTAACGAAAACTATTGAGATGACAAATAACTTCATAGTTAACGATAATAAACCTGAAATCTTTAAAAGTGTATTCACATTTTCCACCAGTAAGACAAGTGAACTGTTATTTGATGAGGCTAACTTCATATTGACCAAATATTTTTAGTGGTAAGAAGATGCACGCGTTCTCTTCGTATTATATAATGTATATAAGCTATCCTCGTATTATATGATGTATATAAGTTATCCTCGTATTATATGATGTATGTACGTTATGTTAAGAGGATGAGCTGTAGGTGCACAATAAACTAGCCGCTCACAAGACATAAAAGTTACTACTACAGAACAAACCCTAAAATGTATGACAAGTCACACACAGATGATGGCTGCTGCTTACGTCACCAGCGCGTCACCTATAGTCCCAAGCTATAATGTATATTATAGGAAGTTTACGAAAACAAACCAAAATTGCATCTCGATGAAAAACTAAATACATTAATCTCCCTGGAAAGCATTTTATCTATTGTTCAGAAAACAACAGTTAGAGACCCTTCTTTTGAGAACTGGAGATCAAAGAGACTAATATTTAAAGAAAATGTTTTAAGCAATGAATATATGAGCTTGAAGCGTCTGCTCATTTGACTTTACATCTCCATATTGTCTGATAAGAGGTAACACTGGGCAGCAATTTCTTTTACAAGAGCTCTCTCTCGATGACACGGGTTCTGCCTGGTGTTTATCGTATACTGTACATTAAAATTTCCAAGCTGGTACATTTTAGACCGCTCAGTAATACAGGGCAAAAATTAAATGAACAACTAGAACAAGTTATATTATTTATGGACACCAACACCACCTTCACGACCATCCCACTCAACACCACCTTCACGACCATCCCACTCAACACCACCTTCACGACCATCCCACTCAACACCACCTTCACGACCATCCCACTCAACACCACCTTCACGACCATCCCACTCAACACCACCTTCACGACCATCCCACTCAAACCACTTCACGACCATCCCAAAATAACACCACCTTCACGACCATCCCACTCAACACCACCTTCACGACCATCCCACTCAACACCACCTTCACGACCATCCCACTCAACACCACCTTCACGACCATCCCACTCAACACCATCACCCAGCACTCATTAACAAGGCGGATAAATACTCGCTCCAAATTTCTACAGCTCGGCCATTATACCAGTTCAAAAGCTTGGCTTTCACATTGGGACAGGAATGAATGAAATAAAAGAAAGACCTCATAAATAAATGCATCAAATCAAAACCCGACCACGTAGATGCAATCAACTTTAGTAAACACTGGACATAGGCAATGTAACATAATAGAAAAGACGCGAGCTGTATAATTCTGCGGCCAGACATGAACCCTTTCAGTAAGTAAACAGTTTCTTAGCGTTATTAAAGGTCGAAACGTACAGTATATAGTGTATACACTCGGACTAACAGAAACGTCGCAGCCTTGCATCAATATGGTTGCAGCCCCAATCCTAACACTCACTATACAATTTTATTAAGTGACATCTTTGGAAAAAAAAATGAATCGAAAGAACGCAGACGAGATATGCTTAATTGTACGAAACTAGTAATTCATTAAGGTGCCAGTATATGCCTGTGACATACCTAGGCCAGTTTCTACTTTTTCTAATCTGGGCTCTGTCATTACAACGACTGACGAGACAGCCTTTAAAAATTATGTGTAATGCTATAATTTGTTTCAACTAAATTTTCATAAGCGTAACAACGTGCTGCCAATGTTGACGCAGTTATGATAACACTGCTGGGACAAGCTATTATAACAGTATTAGGTGTTCTAATTTTTAAGTTCTTTGTCTACCTGCAATAGATAAGATCTTTAATGTGAAGTGTTGGGGGAAGCAAGAACCCTGACATGGAGATAAACCTATATTTATACACCAGACGTTGCCAATAAAGCAAGCCAAATACTTATCAATTCAAAGTTAGTCGTAATATACGACTGTCAATGAATAAACAGAAGAATGGAAAGGGATTCGAACCGCGGACCTGAATGGTAAGCAAGTCCAGCGCTCTACCAATGGGCTACGAGACTTCTAATAAGAAAGTTTTACAGACAACTGGGCTGTGATGGGTATGTTGGGCAGCGTGCCTCCAGCAGCAACAACCTGGTTGACCAGGCTAGCATCAGACGAGCCTGGCACATGGCCGGGCTCCGGGAGTAGAAAAACCTCGAAACAGTGCAGTCATGTCTACGTCAGAGGCCACCACCTGACAGTTGACTCGAGGCTGGAGTACTGCTGTACTCTACCACCTCCATTCAAAGTAGGCGAAATTGCAGACCTGGAGAATATGCAGTGAACCTTCACTGTTTGGATAAATTCATCAAGCACCTAAATTACTGGGAACGTTTAAAGTCCATCAATCTGTAGACCTTGGAACGTACCTTTGATACATTATAATGTACACCTAGAAATGTCTAGAGGGATTGGTCCCAAATCTGCAATCACAAATCATTCTCCATGACAGAGGCTTGTTAGATGGCGTAAAATACGCCAGTGAAGAGCAGGTGTGTAATGAGTACACCAAGAAAATTAAATATGGTGAATGGGCCAAGACTTTTCAATACCCATCCTTCATGCATAAAGCTGTCTTTAAGAGAACTTTAAAAGTTTTTCAAGTTAGTTCATGATCAGTCAGATTGTGGTGCAAACACTGGACTTCCTGTGGCTAGCAGCAACAGCTTGGTGGCTCAAGCCATCGACCGGGAAGCCTGGGCTGGGGCTGGCAAGCAGGGGCGCTGTACCCTCGGAACACACAACAGGTAGGTAGGTAGGTAGACTCATTCTCTGCTTCTCCATCCCAACAGATCATAAAATGACCCCTTACCTCTCCCTCCTTGTTTCTCCCTGAAAAGGGACCCTCGACATGAGCTCCCTTCCCTCACTGCTTTTCCCCTCACTACAGATCCCAACACAAGCCTCCCTCCCACTCTCCACCATAATTCTACCACCAACCCATTACCTTGCCACGAACATTCTAAAGAACCATCAACTCTGACCGGTAAATCACCTGTAAATTGCTAATCACTTACACGCTTATCAATAAATTTGTTAGGTGAGGGGAGGAACGGAAAGGATGAGGATAAATGGAAGAGGAACTGAAGATGAAGGTGGAGAAAGGTGAAAAAGCAGAGAGGAAAGGGTAGAATAAGTGTTTCTGCCACAAAAATTATCAACATCCTGTCGGGATCTTACGTTACCCTAAATTCAAGCTCGTCATTCAAACAACTAAAATAAAGTAGCATATACGTGAACCTGGTGGACAACGTCTCGACTCAAAATATTGTAATAACACGATTACAAACCATGGAACGGGTGGGGTTTGTACCCATGGCAATGGAGTCCTAAAACTCCAGGCCAGTGGGTAAGCCACTCTGCCAAGGTTGAGATGGTGTGGTGTCTAAATGTTCAAGCTGTGACATGTACAGCTTATAAGTCTCCATGTAATTTATAAAGACACGTGAGCAAACACTAGGGCATATAAAAAAACGTTTCAGTCCTGGGACCTTGATCTCTCCTAACATAGAGGTTAAAAAGACAGTAAATATAGGCGGAGAGTGAGGTGTGAGTGACACGTGGAGAAATGTGTTAGAAGTGGATCAAGGTCTCAGGACCGAAACGTCTTCTAACATGTCCTAGTGTTTGCTCACGTATCTTAATAAACCAATTTTTTGGCATCAATTACCAAGGTTAATACAAAATCTTCATGAATCAATTATTGATAATATACGGCAATTAATGTTAATAATGTAGTACACAATGTTCCCTTTCCAGTACTGCAATTACTTTTTTTCAGTACATTATGATCTGCAAGTGAATTACCATAATTAATAGCAATAACATTGCTATTAATTATGAGTTACGATAATCAAGGGGGGAATAATTCAGCTACTTTCCTACTGAAAAATAGAAAAGAAAAGCGAACAGTATGAACACATTCAAAGCCTTCGACAGAGGTCGCCTGTCAACCAGCCACCTGCAACACGAGGGAAGAGGGAGTGGAACAGGACAGTGGACGACACTGGATACCCTAGCGTGACGGGCATTGGTACAAGGGCAAGTGGAAGAGGAGAGGAGGAGGAAGAGAGAAGAGAGGAGAGGAGGAGGAGAGGAGAGGAGGAGGAGAGAAGAGGAGGAGGAAAGGAAGAGAGGAGGAGAGAAGAGGAGGAGGAAAGGAAGAGAGGAGGAGAGAAGAGGAGGAGGAAAGGAGGAGAGAAGAGGAGGAGGAGGAGGAAGAAGAAGAGAAGAAGAGAGGAGGAGGGCGGAGGAGGAGATCTGCGAAGACAATGACTAAACGAGATAGAACAAATGGAAGGGAAAAGAGCAGGAAGGAACTATAATTAGTGAAACAACAGGAGAAAGAGAAAAAGACAGAAAGGACAGGAATGGTAGGAAAGGTAGAATGAAGGGTAAAAGAAAGCAGAACGAAGGGGAAAAGAAGGCATGGCGAAAGGTAAATGAAGACAAGACGAAGGGGAAAAAACAGGACAAGGAAGGAAAAGGCTGGATGAGGAATGGGTAGGGGGGTTGGGGGTAAAGAGGGACAGACGAAGGGAGAAACAAAAAAAAAACATGAAACAGAGAACTGGGCGGACGGAAAGAAGTGAAAATGGATGAGACTGAAGGATTTTCTTTTGAACTCTCAAACCATGCAATTCGCAGATGCTTCTTTGTCTACACAGTTACAGGGTGAGTACAAAAGCTAGCTGTGTCCCTGTCATATTCTGATGCTTCTTTGTTCTCACACAGTTATTATGTAACAGAATTACGTAATCTATCAGCTAAAGCTGGGAGACTTCATAAGAGCAAAGAAACCGTCCAGCATACAGATGTATCGGATGTGAAAATTTTGATATCCGTGGATGTGTATGTCTTACTTATTTTGTGGATGCGGATGTCTGTTTACAGTAAAATGCGGATGTAAGAAATTTTGCGGATGTTCCGCGGATGCGGATATCCGATACATCTCGAGTCCAGCATTCCACTTCACGTCCAGTACGTGCGGCAGCTTTAAATATTTCCTTCCAGGAGGTCTGGAATCACACAGGATTTCACTATCTCTCAGAATGGCTTGTCACGCAAAAAGTTGGAGAAATTAGCAACATCAACGTATATCTAGAACATATAGCATGATACAATATACAGTCTCTTGGCAATTCTTACATTCAGAAATGTTGAAAAGCCTGAGCATTTACATTATTAAATTATAATGCATCTTTCCCGTTTGCATTCCATAAGGAACAATTTGAGAGCTGCTTGGGTTGTTTTTATCAGCAGTTAAAGATAAGCTCGTCCACGATGCCTGGGTTGTAAAATGTGATTGTATGTAGAAATTTTACTTTACAATCCAACTTAAGGTATTCTCGCCTCCCACACAAGTGAAGTCACAATCTTCACCTCTCAAACCTAGAGTGCCTTACGCTAACTTACACGACAATCATCTACAGTGTTGTTAAGAGTAATTTTGTATCTTTTAACCATCCTCGCATGGGACATTCTTAAGTATATTCACGACTACCACGCTGAAGTGATTTGTTAACGCTGCACTGCTCACGCTAAAGCACAGTGACTTTCCGCATGACAAGTTGCAAGATGGTACCTGTGATATATCCGTGACCAGCAGCCCTCTGTGAAATAAGGCTTCCCTGATGACCGCCTGATCAACCATGATATTTGTGCTAGCGGCTCACATGCTCATATAGCCAACAACATGGCTGATACGGCTCTTTCATAAGGAAGCAGTCCAGCTTCCTGAAAACTCCTACATTCGTTCGGGCAATATTTCTTATTTCTGCAGTTCCCCAGCCGTCTCGTTATTGCTTAAGAGGTCATACTGGACCCATTCACCTCGGGACACACAAAAATTCGACAATAAATACATCAAAGAATTTCTTTTATAAGTGTGACCATGGTGCAATAATATGAGAAATAAATAAATGAAAAGGTAAGCAAATCGCACTTTAAAAGGAGTCTAATCAAATTTAGAAGCTTGCTCCTGAAATGCCTGTGTACCTTAGACGACCTACGAGTTAGAACACAGCAATCACTCAAATACGCTTCCTCGTCCTCGTATCTTAAACCAAGAAAATCATAATGCTTGTCCAGGAAACTGGATAAATATCTTCACCAGGTGCCAGATCAACCAGGCTGTGACGGATATGTAGGGCAGCGGGCCTCCAGCAGCAACAGCCTGGTTGACCAGGCAAGCACCAGACAAGCCTGGCCCATGGTCGGGCTCAGAGTAGAGAAACTCTCGAAACTCTTCAAAGGTATATCGAAGATAAGGTAAGCCAGGTTGTGATGACTATGTAGGGCTGTGGGGCCGCTAGCACTACACCCTGACTGACCAGCGACCAGTTGGTTAACAGGTAAGCCCCTCAGGTCTGTCTGCGAGGGCAGATGCCTGAAAACTACTCTCAATTATGTATAATCTTATGGGGAATGACACAAAATCATTTATAAAATTATAAGGGAATATGCAAACTAGAATATCGATACAAACGAAGCCCTCAAACCTTTTAGAAAGATAAAACAAAAACAAAAATACTAAAACAAATTTCATCATACGAAAGAGGACACAGTGTTGAGTAGAAGAGCAAGAAACGACGCAGAAAGAGAAGGATGGCAATGATAATAACTAGACGGGCCAGTTCCTGTCCCCAGGTATCCGATACTTCGCAACCCACCACCACCACTACAATAACTAAATAATAAAAAGCCTTTCATAATTATATATATATATATATATATATATATATATATATATATATATATATATATATATATATATAAAATCATTCAGGGGCAACAAGCCTACATACACAAAGTAAACTGTACCTCCAGCGATTTCTCCATGTTACACATGCAGCCTAGTCCGCCATTAAGCTTCTCAGGCTTACGCTGATACACTGTCCCGCTCTCCTTGCACTCTTCCCAGAAACTTCTAAGAGCTTCTTAAATATTCCAAGTGAGTTCCATCAATATTTCTTACAGCTGCTGCAGGAAAGTCTTAAGTCATGAACCCTCTGACGTTGTTCTGTATTGGGATTTGGATCAATTTATCTGGCCTCAAGGTCACCAGATGTGCCAGGTAAGACGAACACACACAAAGAGAAGGAGGGGAGGGATGACGAGAGAGAGGAGACAGACAGAGAGAGAGGAGAGTGTGTGTGTGTTCCACTAATAAGATTTCAAGTTACAGAAAAACTACGTTAGATTTAGTGCTATGATTTACAAAGCGCTGGACCGTCAGGTTATCCGCCGTTGGTAATAAAATAAGGCAAACATCAAGTCGCTCACATCACAGTTTTCACTTCCCTTAACAATTTGCTACTAACTATATCAATCTGCTTTCATTAAAAATTTCCCATAATATTACAGATATTATAATATCAATAAAATAATTTTTAGGTTGATGATTCGCAAGTGGAACCACACATCCTCCATACGTTCCCAGTCACAGTCAAGTCGAACCACACATCCTCCATACGTTCCCAGTCACAGTCAAGTGGAACTACACATCCTCTATACGTTCCCAGTCACAGTCAAGTGGAACCACACATCCTCCATACGTTCCCAGTCACAGTCAAGTGGAACCACACATCCTCCATACGTTCCCAGTCACAGTCAAGTGGAACCACACATCCTTCATACGTTCCCAGTCACAGTCAAGTCGAACCACACATCCTCCATACGTTCCCAGTCACAGTCAAGTGGAACTACACATCCTCTATACGTTCCCAGTCACAGTCAAGTGGAACCACACATCCTTCATACGTTCCCAGTCACAGTCAAGTGGAACCACACATCCTCCATACGTTCCCAGTCACAGTCAAGTGGAACCACACATCCTTCATACGTTCCCAGTCACAGTCAAGTGGAACCACACATCCTCCATACGTTCCCAGTCACAGTCAAGTGGAACCACACATCCTTCATACGTTCCCAGTCACAGTCAAGTGGAACCACACATCCTCCATACGTTCCCAGTCACAGTCAAGTGGAACCACACATCCTCTATACGTTCCCAGTCACAGTCAAGTGGAACCACACATCCTCTATACGTTCCCAGTCACAGTCTACACTTCACAGCAAGTTTTAACAAATGGGGAAACGTCCTCCTTATTTTGGTCTTAAAATGTTCTGCTGGCTTCTTACTATCTTCCTTTACATTTACCAACTTTGACGAGTTTTTAATCCCGGAGCCCGGCCATGAACCAGGCTCGTCTGGTGCTAGCCTGGTCAACCAGGCTGTTGCTGCTGGTGATCCGCTGTAGTTCCATTCGTTCAAAGTTCAGCACAGGTTTTGTTTCCCAGTGTCGACGTTCCTCACTCTTGGACACCTTTACCGCAACGTGTCTCAAAACATCACTACCAACACCAGCTAAGAAGCAACAATGCTGTATATTTTACTAGTCTTACTTTTTTTAGTTGCTCTTTACCCATTAAAAACTCCACACTAGGCAAGAAAATACGTAAGTGCAACTCTCCCCTAATGCTGTATATTTTACTAGTCTTACTTTTTTTTTTCGCTGCTCCTCTTTACCCATTAAAAACTCCACACTAGGCAAGAGCATGACGTGAGTGCAACTCTCCCCTCCACTGACATTCACATAAGACGGGGAAGAAAAAACTAACTTCTCTTTGTTGGAGCCTCGCATGTCGTCACACCTTTACTGAACACAAAATTTATTTATAGACTTGTCATACAGCTAACGAAGGCTCCCCCTTAACGTCCCACTGATAAATTATACACAAATATACACAGTATGTGAAAACGTGTATACACACTCTTGAAATCACGAACTTATTGTTACTCACATTAACATTATATACTGCGTGATGAATGGTATAGAAAACCGATAACAAAGAATGTGACACTTGAGCAACATTTTGGAATCTTCATTGAGGGAACTTCGCCACAGTGACGAAAAAAAAAATCCTAAGCGTTGCACAAGTCTCATTCCACTGTACATTCACACATTATCTTTTAGACATCCTCCTCATTCCTCTCACTTGCCCTAATCATTTTTTCTCCTATACCTTTGAAGAGTTTCGAGAGTTTATCTACTCTCTGAGCCCGGCCATGGGCCAGGCTCAGAGACAGTTACTTATCTCTCAGATCATTCATTTCCATAATTCACCCGATTTCATTTTTCTTTTAGAAAAATTGCTAATATGTAAACACCCTTAAGTACTCATAACCATAAATTATTTTTAAAGGGGTGAACCGGTAGGCCAGAGGAAGGCCTCTATCAAATAACCAAAAGCTCCAGCTGCCGGTCATCATATAACTAAGCCGTGCGTCTGGAAACACTTGTCCTGTTTCCTGGCAACCTTACCAAACCTAACCTCATGGGGCCTAGTTTCTAGAATCTGTGTATCTATACGCTCTTGTGTTACCGTCTACAGCAGGGGTCCCGAACCTGCAGTTTGCAGGCCTCACATGAAATTCACTTACGTAGGTTCCACACTGCAGTGTCAACAAAACCGTGCGGGACTCATCACACATTTGACCATCAAATGTGGCAGACTAGTGTAGGAAAACTGAGGAACACTGGTCTAAAGGATATAGGACACTACTATTTCTTATGTCTACCTGAAGAGGTTTCTGGAGATCATAGACCCCATAGCCAGGGCCTAAATTATGCCTCCCTGTTGATAGTTGATCAGTGAGGCTGCTTGTGCTCGCACTATGCAATCCAACGTAAACAGGGTACGGCTCACAAGAAACATGCTAAATTCCCTCAAAGATATCAGGGATTTAGTAATTTCCACAAGGTTTGGTGGGAGGACGCTGTAAAAGTATCTGCCCCTTTAGGTTTTAATCGGCGTATTTTGCAGTCTACCATGCTTCCTGTTAGAAGCACTTTCATTGTGCAAATTCGGAACCAGTCCCTCCAGCATTTTCCAAGGCATGATTTTGTACAAAATATGGTATATTTTTTTATGTAAAATAAAATACCAAGCAGAAAAAGCCTGATTTCACTCTGCTATAATGAGAAGGGGGAACACAGAGAGAGAGAGAGAGAAAGAGAGAGAAAGGGAGGGAGAGAGAAAGGGAGAGAAAGGGAGAGAAAGGGAGAGAGAGAGAGAGGGATGGAGGGCGGGCGGTTGGGCAGGGACAAGTGTTTCGAGCCATCCTGAGAGCCTGACTGACATTTCCATGAATTTCTTAGCGGAATGTAAAGTTAATATTATAAATACAAAGCAAGTGACAAAAATTCAATTAACATACGTATGGCATTACATTCTAGCGGCGGCGGCCTCTGCACCTCTCAACTCACCTGAAATAAAGAAAAAAAATATTTCTACCAAAGAATAGTAAAAGACTACCTTAAAATATAAAAGACATCAGCATTAAGTATAAATCGCTTAACATTATAACCCATGGTCTTCTTGACACCATGGTACACCCGTTATCTTGCTCTCTAGTAGGACACTTTACCTTCACTTTCTCTAACAAGCTCTACTACTACCTTTACTGCATGTTAAGTAAAAGAACACAAATGCAACTAATGTGACATTTTATTGTGGCAACGTTTCGCTCTCCAGGGCTTTTCAAGCCGTTTGAAAAAGCTCCTGGAGAGCGAAACGTTGCCACAATAAATGTCACATTAGTGCATTTGTGTCCTTTTACTTAACATATTGTCGGTAATTCTACCAATATTACTACCTTTACTGCAGTATTACCATGCGAGGACGGACACACACGTGAGAATATCTACACTAACCTTCACTTCGTCTACCTTTGTTAATATTATTACATTGTGAGGAGGGTCACGTGAACATGATAATTCAGGACGGGTCAAAACGTCTAAACTTTCCTCTCTAAAATGTGGGTTATTTGTGACAGTCTTTCACGTGACCATAATTGTTTTTTAAGGTAAGAACCAAGTTTCACCTGAACTCTACATATAACGATCATCCTAAGTGGGCAAACACCAAACTGCGATTACCGGACGTAGGATGGAGCCTGCACCACTCCTAGTTCTGAATGTTCCACACAAGTTTATTGGTTCGTGAAATACAATTCAATCAACCTACGTATACATCATACCGTATTTTTAAGTCTGTTACACATTGTCAGCGGTATTATCATATGACTGATAAAAAGTGTAATACGGTTAAGCTAATTAGTTATGCAAGAGTCATTTATTCATTAAAATATTTTGTACTGGGTGCAGCAACCATATCCAGGGCTCAACCTTGGAGTCCACAGCTGAAACTATGAAATTCTTGTAAGAATAAAACCCAAAAATTATGTGTCAGGAAGGAGGGAGAGAGGGAGGGGAATAAAAATGAAGGGAGGGAATAAGAGCAGGAAGAGAGGTGGGAGAGGACGAGGGGAACGCGGATAGAGGGTGAAAAGTCAGAAGAAGTCTGGGGTTGAGAGAGGGGACTAGTGATGCCACCACCAGTATCATATATCAATACTCCTCCACACTTCCAAATACAAGTCTTCAAAAGTAAACACATCGGTTTCAATATTGCCACAAGATGTGCGATAAAGGTATTGGGCAAAATACAAACAGCGAATCTTAAGAGTGAACTAAAAACTTTCCTAACGCGAATTTTATTTTTACCGATAATGATTATTAATATATAAATATATATATATATATATATATATATATATATATATATATATATATATATATATATATATATAAAAAAATTTTTATCAGGATATGTATGACTGCATGCATGCACTCGGCTAATTGTGGTTGCAGGGGTAGATTCATAGCTCCTGGCCACGCCTCTTCACTAGTCGCTACTAGTATGTATGTATGAAAATCCAGACAGGCGATTTTATTATGTCATGATTTAGTGTATGTTGATGTATATATGTAAAATGTATATATATATATATATATAAGATTTATATATCTATGTATGTATACAAACGATCGTCTAAGTACTTTCAACCAAATGGTTAAAATCAAAGCCAGCCAAACATGTTACAGTGAAGACAGTATGAAAAACTATTATGCCTTGGTATCAATACGGCAGAAGTCGTATTCAGTTTCATATTGAGCAATTACATTAAGCTTTCACAATTTGTAGATTTCTGAAGGAATTTAACTGAAAATGACCAGGAGTCACACATTTAATATATCATCCCACATTTGACTAATCAGAAAGACTATAATATTCGTTCTGGCTGCTGATAGCCAGTCGATACAATGAAGCCGTACGTATTAAACGCTTACACTTTCACTCCAGTACGTCATGGTTGTGTGCATCTCTCCACTGATTACATTCTCTCTCTCTCTCAGAATAACTTCACCTTCCCTTCAAGCTACCAGTAAATAATAACGATGATGATGATCATCATCATAAAACAAACAAAAGCTTTTGGAAAAACGGATGAGTGTGTATGATGGATGATAGGGATGACGCAGGCTGTGACCTTCACTGGGAAACTCTACAACTGGATGTAGCACCATCAGCACAACCCATCCCGTTGTGCATCGCTCAATCATCTTCAGGCCAAAGCAACACACTATTCTGCTCACTCTTCCCATTTCCTCCCTCCCTGTCCTTTCCACTCAAGTAAATAACTCCAATTTCCAGACTCTCATAAATATAATATTTGGACCTTGTACGATTCTGCATCCAGATTTTCCATGCACTGGTTAGGATTAAGAGCGCTTAGGACGGCGAGCCAAAGAATGTCTGCAAGGTCCTTGTTTTTGTCAGTTAGTTCTAGTGTTTTATTAAAATTTACTAAATATAACTTCACACTAACTGAGCTTTGCCCCACACGAATTAATGTTCTTCTACACTTCAATTAGTTCGTAATAGAAGTGCTTTGCACTGCATTTTAGATTGTGGTGTCCGATTAGTTTCTCATTGTCTTCGATGATTAAATCTAGATAATTTTTCTTCCTTCCTTAGAAGTTCTCAAGTATGTGCCTTTTGATCTTGAGCACTTCAAGGTACTATTTCAGTTACAATGAGTTGCCTTGTCATTGCCAAATTTACATTCGGCAAGAACAGAATCTCCACCGTGGATAATTAACAGGTTATGTTCCTGGTACCTCTATCATATCGCCTGATTTTCAAAATTCTACGTAAATAAACGAGTCTCTCGAGGAGACCTACATCTCCATGCAACTTGTTAATTCTATCACATCCATACATTGTGTATGTTGAGACCCAGACTTCACTGCACCAAAAGGCTTCCAAATACGAGTTTCTGTATACGCTCCTAATACTCCATTTTTTTGTGTAGATATGAAAAAAAATATTCAATTGTTTTGGTTGTTTTTACATCATGTATATTGACTGATAGGAAATAAGCGTGTTCAATCTTCTCCGAATTGCTGTTCTTGGATTTCTGCCTAATCTAAACTAAGGACATATATTTTATTCTCTCTCTAGTTAAGTTCATATACGTTAACTTATATTTACACAAAATTAACCAACAAAAACAACACACAAATGGCCAGCTTATGTATGGCAATGCAACACAATAGTACTGCATTGGTATTCCCCCTTAAAAATATGAAGGATGGGTTGCTTGCTGGAGTGATTGATACAAGTGTTCTTGATCCGTCCAACAGAGCTCCTTCCCGCTGTGACAATCTCAATCTATTTAATATGAATGGTTGTTGACTCATTTATGTAGTAGTGCTAGCATGTATATTTGTCAGTGGAAAAAATATATTATAAACACCCAATGACTCATTAAAAATATCTTAAACTGTGTTAATGCTTACATATTTGTGTCCTTGACTCAATATACCTTTGATAAGTTCCAAGAGTTTTTCTACTATCAGAGTCCGAGCTTGGTCCAGGCTCGTTTGGTCACAGACTGTTGGTCTGTTGCAGACTTTT
Source organism: Cherax destructor (assembly GCA_009830355.1). NCBI lineage: Eukaryota > Metazoa > Arthropoda > Malacostraca > Decapoda > Parastacidae > Cherax > Cherax destructor. The sequence goes on from WNWK01000074.1 coordinate 780,588, forward strand.
CGCCGCTGGCGCGTCTGCTGAAACAATATATCTATCTACTCAACGACTTTACATCAATCCCTCATCAACATTGTTGAGAAAGGTATTATCGTAGGGGTGGAAATATCTTTAGGATGGGCATCAATATACTTTGATCATTTACCTCTAGGAACACGAGAGGGGCAGCAGTTCTGGCAGGCTCCTGGTGCAATGGCAGTGGAAGCAGCAGGTGACTTCGTTGTGGAAGTGTTATCCGGCCATTTAGCAGGTAGTGTGTAGTTGTGTGGTGGCAATGCTGGCATTATTCTTTAAGTGCCTCAATATTTATTTTGTAGGGTAGCCAAGGCACAGCCAATGAAGGCTGTGTGCCGATATCTGTAAGGTCCTTTTGGGCAGGTGGGGAGCTGTAGCTGTGAAGCCGTGTTTTGCCACAACTGATCTTTGCATCGTTGAGGCGCTCTCATGTTTGTCTTGCAGTGTTAAGTCTGTCGAAGGCTGTTTAATCTGGGGACAAGTATATGCTTATCCATGGTGGCTAATTTGGTAGTTTTATTTGAAGTCTCGTTCTCTTGGACACCAACATAGCTTGATATCCAGCTGAGTGTTGTTTTATTCCCTTGTACATCTAGGGCCTCTAAGATGCTTAAGATAGACGAGTCTTACGTTGTCCTGTTGTTGAGTGTGCATTGACAAGAGCAGCTCTGAAGTCCGTGTGAAGAACAACGTGTTGCTTATTCTGTTGTGGGGCACGAGATTGTGCTTGTTTGATGGCCCCTAATTCAGCTTGCAGTATAGAACAGTTATCAAGGAGTCTCCAGCCATCATGATGGCTTCTAGCTGCTGCATATTTGTTATCTTAAGCCACTAATCAAAGCAGTGAAGAATATTGCACTGTCTTGACCCTCCGCTCGAGTCGTACATGATTCTGCGGAGCGTAGTAAGGTGCTTGTGATGCATAGCTATTTTCTGGCTGCATCTATTATGGTTCTCTGTCTGGTGCTGTTGGCGAAGAGAAAACTTCTGAGTAGTTTTGAGACGTGTGTATATGCCCGGTTTAGTCCCTCCAATATCTTGTACGTTTATTTTCCTCCGCCTGTTACATTTAATATTCCTGTGACAGGTTTCAAAGCTCTTTTACCCTCGCTGCCCGGCCTGAGGCCAAGCTTCCTTGTTGACGCTTGGTCAACCAGACAGTCTATGCTACCAGCCCGCAAGGCCACACTGCCATCACAGACTAATCCAGCAAATTTTGATGGAAGCTCGTCAATTTCTTAGTGAAAATTTCTATCTTCGTTCCGGCAATATTTTTGATGTCTAGATTTACTGTTAGTCTTGGACAACGGATACTGATAGTAATCTCTAATTGTACAAAGAGTTCCCTCGCTCCTCCAGTAAGTTAGAGAAGTGCTGAGATATGGGACCAGGCCCTCAAGTATCTCTTATGTACATATACATTGCCCTATGTTTATCTGTGGAAGAAATCACAATAAAACGCGTGATTGCAAAAATTAAAAAAAACATTGAAAATAGCAAATAAAACCTGAGCGCTTTCATGTGTTTAAACACACATTCCATTCAACTGAAGATTTGTGTAAGGCGATGAAAGCTCTCAGGTTTTATTTCCTATTTTCACTGTGGTATCTTTTTCATGTTTATCTGTACAGTGAGAGTCTATATATTATTTATATCTCTTAAATACGTTTATCTTATGCCTTATAAATGTGAGGAGGAGTTTTAGAGGCAACGAAAGAACAAGAGGAGCAGTAAGGCAACGGGTGAAATCAGAAAAAGAAATGAGAGACACATTCAAAGAAAAAACGATAAGGAGCAGAAAAAAGCGCGTAAATAAATATGAATAAGTCGGGAAAAATGTGGTGGGTGAGGAGAGGGAAGGGGTGGCAAGAATGAGGTGGGGTGAGCAAAGACTGAAGCTCTTGTCACGCTGCTGGACTCAACAAGCTGGCGAGACCTCCAGTCCAGGTGGTGACACCACCACACCTGCCCCTGCGACATACCTGTCACCGTTTCGAGTTTTCATACTCCGGCAGCCTAGCCATGGACCAGACTTGTCTGGTACTCTCCTGATCAACCAGGCTGTAAGATGTGTAGTTCAAATGATGACACCACTACACCTGCACGGTGCGCAATAGGGGATCATTTATTTAAATAAGCATCACTGGATACATTAGCTATGTGCTGTTACCCTATTTTACATAATAATTATATAGAGGGGAACAAAAGCTAGTTATACTTCACTGTAATATTCCATCAAACAGGTTTCATGCACACATATTTGAGGAGAACGGTGGGAGGGTGGACAATAGAGGAAGGGTGAGCACAGGAGGGATGGATTGAAAGAAGGTAGGGAGGGATCAAGGGTAAGAGGAGACACTAAGAGGTAGGAAGGTAAGGAAAGAAAGTGTAATATAGAGGCGGAGAGCAAGAGAAAGATTTGAGAGCAAGAGATGGGGATAACAAAGGAAATAGATTAAGGGAAAAGGGAGATCAAGAGAAAGGGGGAGAGCAAGAGGAAGAGCAAAAGAACGAGGCAGATTAGCAAGTTGCTATTTCAGTGTTCAGATTAACGCCCAGACCATCAGAGTATTTTTCCCTACAGAGACAGAGATCTCTCCTCTATTCCTGAGTACATTCTCAGAGTTTTGAATTCGTCCCAACACCCTAGATCCTTTACTGTGTGTATATTCAAGCCGTCAAAGGCTTCAGTATACATATTCCAACTGTGATATCCCGCCTGCCAGGAAGGTAGACGAACAAGGAGCAGACAAGAGAACACACCAGCCTTGCTCAGGACCCTTAACTGAGTTGCACTCCATATTTTTAGTGTATTCAGCCCATCCTATAATTTTCCTGACAGAGGTCATGTCTGTTTTGTTGTGCCTGTGTTATATATCTGACACCATTATCCTAGATGTTTTTACCTGTTCACACTACTTTATGAAAACACTGAGCACGTTTTTAATTAGGAAACGTTTCGAATGTTTATATTTTCTGTACTAAACAAGTTGGAATGTCATCTGCATGAAGATCTTGTCGATATTTCTTAGTGTTTAGTGCATTCTATACCTACCTTTGATGAGTTTCTAGTATTTTTCTACTCTAGGAGTCTAGCCTTGGGCCAGGCTCGTCTGGGACTTCTACGGTAATTTATTACAAACAAAGTTAAGAAGTTACTAGTTGTTTGTGTGTGTTTACTATGTGAATGAGAGTAGATGTCAAGTGTCTCAGAGGTAATACACAAGGGAGGAGGCAATGTGCCTTACATAAGAACTAACTTACAACCTCCATAAGGCCAGTCCTAACATGAAACAAATTACAAATAGTGCCAAAAAATATCTAACGAATGAAGCTGCAGAAAAGGTCTAAATGAACAGTATTTTTAACGTGACAATTACCAGATAAATAATATTAGCGATGATACATTTGATCAATACGCAGGTCAAACATGAAGCCGGGAAGAGCACATATCCACTTTACCAGGCCGGGTGTTCCCTGTGACCGTAGTCGAGAGCAATGACCCTACACAACACCAAACATTCAACCAGGTTTTCATGCTACCACTCGCTGGCGTATCATGTTATTTGTATAAGCAAAAAAAGTAGATTCCAAAACACACACTAGAATATGAAAACGAAACAAAAATGCATAAAAAAAATTCAAAAACTAGTTTTTCTCTCGAAAAACATGAAGCAGAAATTCACTATTCAACCATTCTCATTTTAAAAAGTCAAAGGTTGACGTACAATACTGTTAAACGTCAACGATTCCACATTTATTAATTTTCTCCATATTGTATTTTCTTCATGTTAAACTAATTTAGGTAACGTCACAAACCTAAAAAAAAAATAAGCACATTAAAAACGCGCCGTTCCAGGTCTGCAATAACGTAGTCGAGGAAAAATACACAACATGGAGAATGTACAGACCAAAAAAAAATACATTGTATAGCTCAAAAGTAGACAACAATAACGAGCTTAGGGCTGCCACAAGGCAACTTTTTCCACCAGTGGCGGGGCCACAGCACGCAATGCTAACGAAACCAGAAACAAGTTTGCAGGCAGCAACATAAAGCAAACAATCAGCAAGCAGCAAGCAACAGCAATCGCTAAAAAAGAATACAACAACCAAGCAAGCCTGTAACTGACAGGCAAATGCGGCCGATGATATTAGATAAGCAACGTTATCACAAAATAAAAAAAAAAGTGTTGTAGTGGAGCACCAACAAGTTGAAACACCACATTTATGCAACAAAATATATACTATATGTATACAACCCGACAGAACATGTAGCTGGAAAGTCTTCAGCTGGTGATCAGGAAGATAAATACCCTTCATTAAATACGACACCAGCAGAACAATACATCTGGATACATTATCTGTCTAGGGTTAATTAAGATAATATCGGTCCCGAAGGCCAGTCTTAGACATGGGATCCTGAATTCCAAAGGAAATATTACAAGAAAAAATATAAAAAAACATGAAAATTATAATTATATAATAAATACAAGAAGAAATGCGTAAGAATTACACGCTTGTTACATGTGCCTGCCACAAAGAAAATACCAGCAATACTAACAAAATACAAACATCTGACGGGCTTCCGTTTCACATTTATAATGAGTTTTACCTCTTTGGATGATTGCTGTCTACTAACCTCCTGTTTGATGCTTGAGCCAATGCTTACCACGACTACCTTCGTTCCCACATTCCTGTCACAAAGTCTATTTCTCCCAGATCAAGCTACCCCATGTTAACACCGCCGCCCAAACCACTTGTGAAGCCCTAGGCAGCACCAGACTTGATGAAAAACATTCCCGCCACTATTAAAAAAAGCCCCTTTTTTAAGGCATGAGTCAAAGTAATAGGGGTAGTAACAAGGGTAACACTATGATGCTAGTGGTGCTTTGTTCCTCCCACACAGGAGCTCCTGTACATCAGCCCCACCCTAACAGCAGTACCAATCTGCTACACACGACTAACTCCACAAACTCATCCACACTGTCCGACACAAAGTACATGAAGAGCGCTAACACGCACTAAACCAACATGACACGGTTACACAGTCGCAGTGGTACCTATGTTACTAAGGCAAGGTGATTATTATTGCCATAAATCAGTTTTTACACAGTTCCAAACCTCACTCTGATTTAACCCTAGCATTAAATACATAAACGTTTCATTATCATCAATACAACCCAATATTTTACAAAGGTTTAGTACAATATATGCGTAGCAGCGGCATGGGTTATGGTGCTACTTATATACCTTCCCAGTCACAATTCCTATCCTATCAAGAGCGTTTATTTATTGGACACCTCTACATTCTGTGTATCAAGATCAGTATATGAAATAATACAAGTGCCCCAGAGAGTAGGAAAAAGTTTCGTAACCTATTTGTGACGATACTAGTTGAGCTGAGCAGCAGACACTGTTTACAGTTGGTGGTGGAAGTTTACTTTATAATATGGGACATTGTCGTTAGTGTGTTCCCACGTATATTTGTACCCAAGCCAGAGTCTAGCAGGAATAAACATCTTTCTTAATATACAGTACTCTAATATTTCTTGTTACTGAAAGCATTAATACTGTCATAGTGAACTCTTGTCCTATATTGCATAACGTATTAAGAGCTCATCCCAAGACAATAAACATTACGAAAGAAAAAAACAGGAGATATGATAAATCATATAAAAATTCTTAAAATTATAAGGGAGTGTATGAATATTTCTTGCTTCAAATAATGCAAAAAGCGGTGTAGAAAAGATGCTGCAAAACATGACTTCACGACTAATGGTAGATACCTAGAATGGCTTCTGAAGATACGACTAGTTGGAACTTGCCAAGTCATTGCAGAAGTATTGTCTGGTCTTGTAGTTACAAGACCAGATCACACCACTGGTCTTGTAACTACAAGAATGTAACGAGTTACGCACGCACAAAGAGGAAGCGGGGCATACCCGTCCTTAATCTGTATAAATTAACCCATATTTCTAACGAATTAGGCCAGATGCAAACCTATTTTCCACATACAAGGAGAGTCTTCGCACAGATTACACTTCGCTGACTTCTGCCCAAGCCAAGGGTCCACAATTTTTTGGGTTAATGCCGAGTTCAGGAACTCATGAGCTTATGCAAATTAAAGTGGAATATTCAATTTGGATAGTTATCTTTTGGAACTATGGGTATATTCCCTTCACTCTGATTAACAATATTTTGTATAGTTTTACTGGATATTCACTTGAAAAGTGATCCCAGACGCTTGTGACCACAGGCAAGGCCTGTGTAGCTTGAACGATACACCTATGGGGAGAAAGAATCTCACGAAAAAAATAACCTAAAATTTACCCTCACCTCTAAATCTAGGTAAGTTTAGGTTGAATTACGTTTTTTATGCATATCTATGAGTAGGTTTTTTCATGTTCACAAAATATAACCGTCTCCACTGCACAATTCACTTGATAGTTTATTACTGACATAAGTTATCTGTAAGCCTCTAAGCTTTATAGTTGAAAATGGTACAAAATACCGACAAGTTGAAGATTAAGACATGTGCAACAGTTGGGTATCTTTCATGATGAGATTGTGTCGCCTACACAGCAGGCTTCTTCAGTCAAATACAAAGGGAACAGTAGTAATGAAATGATGATATAATCAGTCCATCAACCTTGGAGAAGAAGCATTTGAGGTGGTCATTCCCTTAGCCTGGAGAAAACTTCAGGTGCATGGCTGGAACGATATCCTTCCTGGCCATGGAGCTCAACAAACTTCACTCTTTCGTTTAGCTTTTGTTATTCTCAGTTAATCACACGTATATTTAGCTTAAATTAAATTTTGATTAAGAAATCATGAAATAATGAAAAAATAATTTAGGTCTGGGATAAGCTCGTTCAGAACCTAACGCACCTACATGAATTATAATTAAAATGGTGTATTTAGTAGAGAAGAGTTAAAAGTCACAGTACCGTGACTGGAACAATTTGCCAAAAACCTGCTCTTGGAAAAGAAACTATTTTGACCACGTTTCGATCTGCCTTAGATCATTGCCAAGTCACAACTGTGACTTGAAAATGGCCCAGGACCGATCAAAACTTAGTTTTTTTTTTTAGTGATGGTTTCGTTTAGAAAGATACGTCAGCAAACACTAGGACATATTTATTAGAAAACGTTACGGTCCTGGGACCCTGATTCAAGGTCCCAGGACCGAAACGTTCCCTAGTAAATGTGTCCTACTATTTGATTGCCTTTCTAAACCACATCTTGTTGGTATCTATTACAAAACTGACTGGTTTATCTATTACAAAACTTTATACCAGTGATGGTATCGTTGTTGCACACTGAGGGGGATCACGGGACACGCTGGAGGCGACATGGCAGACCGCCATTAACGATCTCCCAAGCTGTACACCAGCTCTGTTATACCGCGGTGCTCAACACTCTCCGCTACTACGATAACGCTACTCAACAAAAAGGGGACTGTGTTCGAAGCATGTTTTGGGCTTGGGATCGAGGTATGTTTGGGAAGGGGGATCGAGGTATGTTTTGGAAGGGGGTCGAGGTATGTTTGGGAAGGGGGATCGAGGTATGTTTGGGAAGGGAGGTCGAGGTATGCTTGGGGGCTGGGTGTGAGGAATGTACAGTAGTGTGGGTATATTTAAATACCCATGCAATAAAATATTCACATACGAGTACAAGGAAGAAAAAGGAGATAGAGGCAGAGAGAACTCTGTATGAGGCACAAATACTCTCACAGCTTGAGTATGCTCCACTGTCTTGGGTTGGCTACCCCATCTTATCTACGACTTGTGACAGAACAGAGAACCGAGTAAGGCGACTTATCTCTTGCCTAGACAGATCTGTCATTCCAGAGAAACGCGGGTAGCTTTTTTATTTTTATGTACAAAGCCATGGTACCACTTCGTGGACAGCAAGAAGACAGCTTCTATAAAACAAGACGGGCAACAAACAGCAAATACATTTCTCAAGAGCATCACTTCATTTGCCATCATTCATTCCTAAAATGACTCGAGTCTGTTACATGTTTATAAACATAACATCGATTCAACAAAATCAGCTGACCAAATTAAATCACTGGCCCACATCTAGCTTCAACTGCATCCTGTTCCCTATTTGTATGTTTCAAAACAATAAAAAGGCTTTCAAATTAGCTGAAGTAGATAATAATGGTATGAACTCTTAAATAAACCCTGTAAAAACAAATGTCTAAAAAAACAGGGGAGAAAACCATTGCTAATAAAACATAAAAAAACAGGAGAGAAAGAGGTGGGAAATATTCAGCCCACGACTCTGTACAAGGAGAGCAGCGTGTAAGGAACCGTAACAAGGGACACAAACTGCACATACAAATGCGCCATCACAGCCCTGTCAAGTGAGACTTGGGGGATGAGAGTGCGACTGCCTTCCCCCATGTCCATCATTTATCATGTTTTCTAACTGCTCAGGGGACGACCCTGAGGGTTTACCCTCCCCGCCCGGTAAAGGGTTAATTAAGATCCACATGCTCCGCTGACATAATTAGTACTCTGATGAGACTAATATGATCTCCGCTTTTCAAATTTGCAAGGAGAAAAGTGTACTTTCGTTTGGAAAACACTTGTCCTCACGTATTTTTTAAAGCTGTTACAAAAGTGCCAATGTTCTAAACACACATTTCAAAAATAGGAGCCAGCCATTTTACCACAAGGGACCCCAACCAGAGGCGGAGGGGACTAGCACTAAATCGATCACAAGCAAGTCACAGGTTTAGATACAGGAGGGCCCCGCTTGTACAGCAGGTTAGGTTTCGGGCTACTGTTGTAAAGCAAAAATAGCTGTAAAGTGAAACTTTTTCTTCTTCTTTAAAATGTATATAAAAGTTTGATAACACTGTCATATATTAAGTGAGCAATAGTGCTAGGCCTAAAATATGCATATACAGTACACACATTATTTACCTTAAAATATCTTCGTCCTTAGCTTATAGCGAGTGGTGAATATATTTATCGTAGTCTGAATAAATGAAGATTGAGTATAATTTAAAACTGCTGCATTAGCGAAACACTGTAATGCGGGATCCTATGTACAAGCATACATACACACGCCTACAAGAGCCTCTTGATTACTCACTGTAAAACTGTAATGCTTACCATCCTCTTTCTTGTATAATACAAACTCCACTAGATCCTTTTAAAATAACCAACACCGACAAAAATAACATTAAATTTTTAATGTTAAAAGAAACCTAATGTTCCGTACAGCCACCCTGATAAATATATAAAAAAAATATGCAAATGACAAGGAAATAAGACTGGAAATAAATTAACTCCCCCCCCAGCTTCGTCTTTACAGCTTTCTCATTAAAACGACAATTATGTATACCGTATCTTTCACTCGGAGACAAAAATAAAAGTTGAACCGTATCTCTCACCTGTGGAGATTTTCACCAAAAGGCAAAGTTGAAGAAAGAGTGCGGTCGTGAAAACCCCTTACAGTTCTTCTTGAAAAAAGTCTCATTACCAGACGAGTCTAGAAACGTCTCTACAATCAGCTCAACTATCATCAAAGTCAACTTCCAAACGAGTGATGTCCCTGAATTCTCATCCAGGACATTAAAAATACAGTACATATAGAATCTGTCTGGACACACTTAAACATTACATTCTAATATGAGAAACAACCAACAAGTCAATATTATATGCTTCAACTTGACTTGTAAACAAACATTCTGCTTCACTTGGGCCCATGACAATATCTCACTACCACAGCTCTTTAACACACTTCATAAAACTCTTTCAATGTTCCTCCCAGTATTTCAACCAAAACTTAAAATTTTCATTGAAAACCTACATGTTACTCAGGTAAAAGGACACATGTGCAACTCATGCTACATTTTTATTGTGGCAATGTTTCGCTCTGCAGGAGCTAAACGTTGCCACAATAAAAATGTCTCATTAGTTGCACATGTGATCTTTTACTTAACATACTGTCGGTAATTCTACGAACATTATTACGTGTAACCCATAGTTTAATGCTCTCCCAGGTGAGCGTATGTCCAACTCATAACACCACCAGTGGTCTCTCGGCTGAGGCAAACACTTGCAGCTACGTTTCTGTTCAGACCTAAAACTCAACACTATAAAATAAATATTTTGTCGCACTGTGAAGTTTACTTTCAGCACATATATTTATTAACCTTCTCTATGGGAAAGTGGAAAAGAATTCTTCCTCCGTAAGCCATGCGTGTCGTAAGAGGCGACTAAAATATGCCGGGAGCAAGAGGCTAGTAACCCCTTCTCCTGTATAAATTACTAAATTTAAAAAGAAAAGCTTTTGTTTTTCTTTTAAAGTCACCCTGCCTCGGTAAGATACTTGCCCTTATTTTTTTTAATTAATATGCAGTAAATTAAAATTACGTATATATTTACCACTGTATATCGCAGCAGACTCTTCCAGTCACTAAGTTCAATGCTACACTCGCCACGGCTCCTCCAAGCTAATTTTTTTTTTTTTTTTTTTTGGGGGGGGTCAAAATCTATGAACGTTATTTGGCCAGGTATATCTGGACAAATAATTTTTTTATGTAACTTTATATAATAAACCAGCCTCTTGAAACAGTTTAAAACAACCAAAACTCTCCTATGTCCGGGTTATTTCTACATTAAAACAACCAAAATGCTTCAGATAAAACTTGATACACAATGCTGCACCCGCATGCTGTATAACCCTTGTGGTTTAGCGCTTCTATTTGATTATAATAATGATGCACCCGCACGGAGAGTTGCAATGTATCACTGCTCCTCCCTTGGAAATTATTCCTTTACCTGAAGTAAATTTATTAAAAATGCTTGGCGTAGCACGTTTATAAAAGCGCGTGAAGTGTTTAATGCTTCCCTACTTTACACGGGAGACATTTTTATCATGATACCGTGCCGCCTGCTCTCGCAAGTGTGTTTGTACACACTTGTATTCATCGCACACCTTTACAATCTCTCTCCAGTATTTTCACAGAAAATATTAAATATGTATCTGTGGAAATCATTCACAAGAATACAAAGCCAGAGATTTTTGGCACTTCAATAAAACTTCACTAAATATTGATGTGAAGTTTCACAGCCTTTAATGTGAATGTTAACATACAAACAATATACCAATTTGAATGTGATGAATGCTTTACAAAACCTATTAGTTGAATGAGACACTTGTGCAACATTTGACAATCTTTATTGAGGAAACGTTTCGCCACAAAGTGGCTTCATCAGTCCAAAGAAGAATGGTAGAAAAAGAGGAAGAGTTTGAGGTACTTAGTCCCTGAGCCTGGAATCGGTATGTTCAATCCATCGAGACTGATTACCTCTACTGCTGTTCTCTGTACTGGACTGATGAACCCACTGTGGGGCAAAACGTTTCCTCAATACATTCCCCAAATGTTGCACAAATGTCTCACTCTTCCACCAATCTGAGTAAACTGCACAAAAATTTAACATTGCTTGGCAAATTCCTGCTTTAATATTATCCAGAAAGCTATATTTCTTGCACTTTCTAACGCATTCTTTAATTTATATAAGCTACTCCAATTTTTGCATGCATCAAACATTTCCATTTCAAATTTAATAAAATTACAATGACTAAAAGAATTCACACAATCTACATTTTGCAAAGAAAACTTAAATTGTTACCTAATAATGGTCCCAGACGGACCGAAACGTCATCTAAAACTTTCTCGGTCCTAGTCACCTCTGTATTCGACTAAGATGAATTACACACCTTTTGAAGAGTTTCGAGAGTTTAACTCGTCTCGGAGCCCGGCCATGGGCCAGGATGTTGCACACATGTGCAACATCTGGGTGTCTTTACTGTAAACGTTTCGCTATCCTGTGGTTTTATCAATACAAATTCAAGGACATAATTGAAAGACAATAGAACTATATACAAAAAATGAGGTAATCAGTCCCTCAGCCTTGGAGTTGAAGAGCACCGTAGTCTTGAAGAATCTGAATCACAGGCATAAAGACTGGCGCTTATATACTGGTATCTGGTAGGCCAGATGCCAGTATAAGAACATAAGAACATAAGAATGGAGGAACACTGCAGAAGGCCTACTGGCCCATACAAGGCAGGTCCTTATCAAAACCACCACTACCTAAATTTATTACCGTAATCACGACACTAATCAACCAGCCCCTCCATCATATAATGTGCCAATCTCTTTTTTAAATCACAAGGTCAGCCTCTATCACCCCACTCGGAAATTGTTCACGCATCTACAACTCTGTTCGAAAACCAGTACTTGCCTATGTCCTTTCTAAATCTAAATTTATATAAGCATACTAATGATACCAAAGTTTTCCTCAAGTATCTTACCAGCTTGTCAGTATTGTCAATCAATACTGAAACTTAAATATAATAACTACGTAAAAATACTGACCGACAGACTGACAGTATTACATCATAGTAAGAGGAATAAAAATTAGCCTCTCTATATTCTTTAAATAAAATATCTTCACAAGTACGCTAAAATTTTTGACAGGGAGGTAATAAAGTCAATTAATTGATGGAGGGAACATTACGTGTCGAATTATCTGCTATAAAGTGGACCCGCGTTAATATATTTATTGGCAGATATGAGAAGGGAGGAGAGAGGCGTGGGATGGCAGAGGGGCCAGGAACGGCAGAGGGGCCAGGAACGGCAGAGGGGCCAGGAACGGCAAAGGAGTGAAGAACTATCCTCCCAGCAGAGTCTCGGATGATGTACTTAAGAACTCAGCTACGAAACAGTATAAGTGATTAGTACCTTTAAGAATGCCTTAACGATATCCATTACCCTACGAAGTCTCCCAGCTCAAACTTACAGATTTCAACAGTTTATGAAACGTATCCTGTGTGATGGAAAATTATTCACATCTTGATTCTTGGTAGTCTATTGATTTCCTCTCATATTAAGGTCAACAAGGAGGCTTGTTCAAGATCGCCAAGTAGAGAGGGAGAGAAAGGACCGAAATTCAAGAGTCACACTTAGATAGGTATTAAATGAATAAGAAATGTAGTAGCACCAATATCAGCAGGGACACCAGGAACAGCAGCAGCAAAAGCAACAACAAGGAACAAGAATGTATCAGCATCAAGGAGCATTAATATACAAAAGTAACATCAGCATCAACAAATATCAGCAGCAAAGACACAGCAATGACCAATTGGAAGAAGCAAGAAAAACATGCAACAGAAGAGCAAATCAACAGGAGGTAACAAAAGGAGGACTCGATAATGAAGGTCACTACACAGAGTCGTCACTCTTGGTCTCCCTTACGACTCTCAAAGTCCTCTCACTCTGCTGGAAATATCACCTAGACCGTGTTTGTGTATATTATAAAGCCCCTTGACCTTTTGTGCAGAATCCCCCCTCCCCCATAAAAAAAATGGTAACACCCATTCCACTGTCATGAGCTGAGGTAAGCAAAAAATGAGGACATCATTTCAGATATTCATTCGGTGGGTCATGCATTTCAAAGCTTTTATCTGCAGCACTTGACATTCAAAAAAAAGTTATACTTTTTTTTCCAAAACTACACCCTCACAATTAATTAATTTAAATCTGAAAAGCTACAACTTTCATTACTCTTTACAAACTATTAATTCATATCACGCGTGAAATGCGAGAGCACACGGAAGGACCTAAATTTCTTTTGATAAAAACTAAAATACTTCGTGTTAAGATGAACAGTATTTCATTAAAATTATTGGCATGGCTTGTTGGCACTTTAGAAAACGCGCAATACACAAAACAAATATACTGTGATACCGGTCAAGAACTGGTCCGCGGGGGTGTTGACCCCCCGGAACACACTCCAGGTAGACTGCTTCCGCGGGCGGGGACGGTGGCGGTGGTACCACTACCGGTGGGTCGGAATAGATCACGCAGTCCACTCTTCACCAAATGCGATACTCTACTGACTTCCTTAAGCCAACACAAATGGCGATTGGTTGCCTGGCTGTCCCTCCCTCCATAATATAATTAATCTAAATATATAAATCCAAGAGGTGTGTGTGAGAGAGCATGTTAGCTAGGAGTGGAGGCAAGTGTTATTTTGTATGACTTACGCGTTGTTAGAGTGTGAAGCAAAGTAACATTTATAAAGAGATTCAGGGAAACCAGTTAGGAGTTCTGGAGGTGGGTGCGGCACTCTGAAGAAGGGGTGGGGATATTGCCGTTTCCAGGGGTAACAGAATACCTTTACCTTTGAAGAGTTTCGAGAGTATCTACTCTCTGAGCCCGGCCATGGGCCAGGCTCGTCTGGTGCTTGCCAGCATCGGTGCGCCACTGGCAGTGGTGGAGTGATGGTGTATCTTCTTTTTCTGGTCACCTTACCTTGGGGGGAGACTGCCGCTACGATAAATATATAATGTGTATATAATATATATGTCGTGCCGAATACGTATAATTGGTCAATTAGCAAGAGCTCATTTAAAATTAAGTCCTTTCTAAAAAAAATTATTATACGTTTAAAGATATATTTTTTCATTTATGTTAATGTAAAAATCAATAATTTTGTACCAAAAGAACCTTAGAAAACTTACCTGACCTTATTATAACAAGCGCAATTTAATTTAGCCTAATCGAACTAAATATATTTTAGACTAGTTTACAATAATTAATTAATAAACAAACACAATGAAATATATTTATTTTCTTTAGGTTCATAATGATTTTTGAGAATACTGCATACACTAATTTTCGCTTGCCTTATTCGGCAAAAAGAGCATTGCTATTCAAGCCAAAATAGCAAGTTTTACCTATTTGGCATGACATATATATATATATATATATATATATATATATATATATATATATATATATATATATATATATATGTCGTGCCGATTAGGTAAAACTTGCGATTTACTTAAATAGCAACGCTCATCTTGCCATATAAGACAAGTGAAAATTTGTGTATGCAATAATTTCGCCAAAATCATTCTGAACATAACGAAAAAATATATTTCATTGTGTTTGTTTATTATTAAATTATGTTAACGTATCTAAAATATATTTATTTGGTTCAAATGATTAAATTGCTGTTTAATAAGGTTGGTGCTTTTCAAAGTTTCTTTGTACAAAATTATAAATTCTTACATTAACATAAATTAAAAATATATCTTTAAACGTATGAAAAAATTTTAGAAAGGACTTAATCTAGATGAGTTCTTGCTAATTGACATTACTAATCGGCACGACATATATATTATATATATATATATATATATATATATATATATATATATATATATATATATATATATATATATATATATATATATATATATATATATATATGCGCGCGAGAACATTTAAGGAGGGTTTAATCAAAAAATATTTGAAAGGGGAGCCATCGTTTAAATTGGAGTAGGCAGGTGGTAATGGAGATAAGGTTAGGCACCAGGACCACGCCCAAACTGATCAACAGATTGGTCACTTCTCAGGATGGCAGTTAAACAGAAAGCAATAAATATTCACAAATAAATATCTACAAGGTAGAAAAAACTAAAGTATCGTTTCGATTGTTTGGATACGGATTTGATAAAGTCCACCGCATGCGCGAAACGTTGTCAATAAACGGACACATTATAGTGAATTTGTCTTTATCCAGCATTAAAAGTGACTAAGCATCCAAATACTATTGTCTTATTTTCATATTTATATCCGAAAAATAAAAGAAAACTTAACGCGTTCCTTACTTTTTCGCGTTAACATTAATAAAGTGTATCAGTGTAGAGGGACCCACCACTTGAGTCAAATACTCGTACACCTAAAACACTGATGGGTCTGGAGACCATCGTCTCAGTGACTGTCTCAGACCAGGCCTCATGGCTGACCACCTGGTCAGTATGACTACATACACTCAAAAAGTTATTATATGTACTTTTGTTATAATAAAAAAGAAGCGCTAAACCTACAAGTCATGATTGTATGTACTGATGAACGCATAAGAATGAACTAGCGGACTCAGTTTTTGACAATTGTTGGTTTCTAAGTGCATTATTTATTTTTTATGTTACGTACGCAGAAACACTTACTCTACCTGGAGGGTAGAGGGGTTAAGGCCCCCAGCGGCCCAGGCCTCCCGGTGGATCAGAGCCTGATCAACCAGGCCGTTACTGCTGGCCGCGCACAGTACAACTTACGAACCACATCCCGGCAGATCGGATACTTAGTGTCTGTCCAGCTCCCTCTTGACTTGAAGGCAGCCAGGGGCCTACTGGTAATTCCCCTCATGCATGGTGGGAGGCTGCTAACTAGTCTTTGGCCCCGGACACTTACTGTGTTTTCTCTTAGTGTACTCACAGCGCCCGTGCTTTTCATTTGCTTTCGTATGAAGTGATTTGTGTGCAGATTTAAGACGAGTCAAAGTAGTAAATTAAATCTTAATAACTTAACACTACAATTCTCATATTAATTAATATTTCAGTACAATAAGCCTAACAGTAAGTGACAATATAAACTTACTTTTAGATCTTGTATTAACAACTACATTTTATATGCTAAAACGTCCTCAATTTGAAGACGGCATAAAAATGGCAGCATCAATCAAACTCGTATACAAAAACTAGATGGATTTTTCCTACGGAATTCCTACCAATGACAAGTTATTAATAGCCAGAGTGATTAATGCAACAAGCGTGTTATAGCCCTCTACTACCATCCACCCTAACCTAACCTCTTCACCCTAGTCATGTACCCACCCCACACAACCTGAGTCAGGTGCTCACCTCCCACTGCTACACAATGTGAGTCAGGCAGTCGTCTACACCACACCAGACTGGTGTCTCCAGTACTTATAACTTACCTGAAGAAAAACAACCAAGTATTAAAACAAGTCGCTGGTTTTTTATCTTCCGGCAGACACACCTTAGCCAACGTTACTGAGTCTTTGTCTAAGTGGATATACCACTTGCAGTAGTAGTGATGGTAGCAGCGGTAGAACTACTATTAGTAGTAGAGGGAGTAGTAGTAATACAGGTGGTGGTAGTAGTAGTAACAGAGGT
This sequence comes from Cherax destructor, assembly GCA_009830355.1. Lineage (NCBI taxonomy): Eukaryota > Metazoa > Arthropoda > Malacostraca > Decapoda > Parastacidae > Cherax > Cherax destructor. The sequence goes on from WNWK01000074.1 coordinate 797,619, forward strand.
AGTAGTAATAGTAACAGAGGTAGTAGTAATAGTAGCAGATGTAGTAGTAGTAATAGTAGTAGATGTAGTAGTAGCAGATGTAATATTAGTAGTAATAGCAGCAGATGTAGTATTAGTAGCAGATGTAGTAGTAGTAGTCGTATTAACAGTAGCAGAGATAGTATTAATAGTGGCAGAGATAGTAGTAATAGCGGCGGCGGCAGGCAGCAATAATAACAACAGTCGGAGTATGGTAGCATTATTAGTGATACTGGTGGAAGAAGGGATAGTACAGTAATTTTAAACACTAGTATTTATGAAGTAGTAAAGATAGTGGTGGAAGTGGACGGTACAATAGGTGTACGCGATAGCAGTGTAGTGGTGGTAGAACTGAAGAGAGAACCACAGTAGTTGTAAGCAATGATAGTTACGAATTATTAATTTTAGTTCTGTAATAGTTAGGTTAGATTCGTCAGGAAAAAGGACAAGTGTTTCCTGATGCGGATCTCTGGTCATCTGACCGAGGCCTTCCACTGGCTTACCAGTAGACCCCTTTAAAAATTATGGTCATAGTTATAACATAAGAACATAAGAAAGGAGGAACACTGCAGCAGGCCTGTTGGCCTGCTAATGTAATGCAGTAATGACCGTAAATTCTTGTAATAAAATAACTATATCGATATTTTAGTTACTACTCTCGCTACGATTATTATTCAGTATTCATGTCAGGCCTGGGATAAAAGCAAGTGGGTTTAAAAGCGGCTAAAAAGGTTTTGGTTTAAGCGGTGCTCTACATAAGCACTGAGCCACCACCAACGACCACATTTCGCTGAAAAACCGAAGGCGTAGGGGTAAGCAGCCCAGGAAGTCCAACTAAAAGCTGGAGAATATTATCTGTATTTCATAAGCCACATGGCAGTGTACCAGGGACAGAAAAAAAGAGAAAGATAGAAGAATAGAGGAGGAGGTAGATGAAATATAAAGAATGGGGTGGAGTCGAGAGAAAAGGGTAAAATAAGAGTGTAGACATTGTGAAAGTGTGAACCATCTACAAAGAACATGGAAAAATAAACACATAAGCAGTATAATGTGATCCTTTATTGACAACGTTTTACCCACGCAGTGGGCTTTATCGAGTCACAAACAGAACATAAAGGAAGAACAATGCAGTAGGCCTACTGGCCCACACTAGGCAGGTTCTTCTCAAACCCAAACCCACTAACAAAAATATCTGCCCAGCCCATTTTCATGCTGCCCAAGGAATAAGCTATGATAACCCTATTAACTCAGATAACATAAGAATGAAGGCCTACTGGCCCATCAATATACGCGGAGTTTTTTTTTTTTTAGCGAGAATAAGAGTATTAAGGAGTTCTTGAGAATGAAGCAACAAGCAACAAAACGGAACAATTCAACTTATTATTTTGTAAAACCTCTATGGTTAACGTTAGGTCACATTAATCTAGAAAAAACACGAGCATTTAACGACAAATAAGCAGGTTAGAAAAACTCTCTATGATAAGGTTGGCAACGAGATAGACCAGGAAAAAATAGGAAACGTGAAAGGATTGACGTTAATAACTCTAGGTGCTGACATTTCAACCCCAATAGTTGACACTGTTTTTGGGATAACCACTCTAGCAAGACTTCGTCACTTCCAATCCAGGGTATTTTTTAACAGTTACGAACCTTGCTTGTATGTTACTAAGATACAGTACTGGGCTATCATTACAACACTGGTTACAATAACTAGTTGACTGATGAATCTGATAGTGACACCTAGGTATCTATTTTGACGATGCTTCGCCTACTAAGGGCTCTTTCAATTCAACACAGAGATTACTGTATTTGCAGGAGACAGTGAAGATGAGGTTGTCGGCCCCTCAGCTATGAAGGTGTTTACCATAGACTGGGACAATATCTAAATTTCTGCTGATACCGACACCCCCAAAATTACCCGCTATCCACCTGATACTCAGGCAGTGGTAATTGGACAATTATCTTCAACGGGTGCCAGATCAACCAGACTGTAATAGATGTGCGGGCCAGTGGGCCACCAGAAGGAACAGCCTAGTTGACCAGGCAACCAACAGAAGGAAATAGAAAAAAACTCTGTTTTGATTTGATTTTTTTTTTTGTAAATACAAACGGGTATAAGCCGAATAATACAAATGGTAAGAAATTATGATTTCTCTAAAGGAGTAAAAAAAATAGAGACGCCAGTTTTTTATACAAAAATGAAAAGATGCATCTTTTTTTTGTATGTTTGAAGAAATTTAGGTGTGCACAAATTATGCAAAATTCAGGATAAATCAAATTAACATCTTACAGCCATCATAGAGTGACAGCTTACCTGCTACCAGTCCAATATGTAACACCACAACAAGAGAATGAGATAAGGCAAGATGGGCCAGGCTCCGATAGTAGTAAGACTCTCGAAACTCATCCAAAATATATCAAAGGTACAAAGGCAAATGTATCTGAAATTGACTAATGAAATATTAAGGAAACAGTTAACTTTACACTTAGAAGAGACAGCCACCTAGTTGCACAGGGTTTTCCGCGAAGTTCTTTTCAGATTTTTAGTTATTAAAAAGTGACAAATGTCGTTTTTTCTATATAATAGCTGAATTAATAAAAAATTATACAGTTTCCCTGATTGCCTAATTGAAGCAACTTCAATATGTGTGAAGCTGTAGTGGACTGTAACACATCTAAGCAATACATTAGTTTATTGCACGAACTGGCAAACATATCCGGTGTAACTTTTCAGACGTGTTCATTTATTCTGGAACGGAGTGTTTTAATGTCAACAACTGGTATCTGGAAAATATAAATTTTCACAACCCCAACAAGAATTCGAAAGACGTGATACCGGGGGAGCAGCGTGGGGAGGCCATTTGATGGGTGCCCTCACGCTCAATCCATCTGTTAGACCTATGATATGTTAAAGACACCTACTGAATTATCAGTAGATATGGCGTTAATAAACCACGTTGGCCAATTTAAAGTTAAAAAGCTACAAGAGCTATAGATGAACTACAGCTAAGTAATATGAGCAGCATATGGCAGAGTTGCAGGGACTCTACGACACCACTTCAATATCTTGAAAATGGTATAAAATACCGACAAGTATTGTTGAAACGAGTATTGTTGATCTGGTCACAGACCCAGCTGCCATCGCAGAAAATGTTGAGGTACAAAGGTATTGCAAAGAGCATTAGAACGAGTAGATATGAAATACTTTGTGTAACGTGTAAGAGTCCTGCCGAGTGTAAAGCCAAAAACATATTCAGAATCAAAGCATTAGTTTTAACTTCATTCGCCTAAAAGTAGAGATGTTCTCAAGGGCACCCCACCGATGAAAATTATGACGTTATGGAAGAGTCCCAAGTCTGAGACGACACTCCAAGTATTAGAAAGTAGGGCAGGAAAGCCTGCAAGCAGGCACCAATGGGTGAGTCATATCTTCTCAATCTTCAGTCTACAGATTATTTCAGAGAGGATTCCTGTGGAATCCACAACTTAGCAGAAGCTATACAAACTGTTCTTAGTCACTTCTCGAGAATGTAACGGGAATATGATCCGTAAAATCAATGAGCAACATTGTTTTGTAGAGTACAGACTATAACAGCCTTCACCTCAATATCTGACAGTAGAGCTTCCAAGTCTTGTGCCTGGAATGTATGATTACCTTCCACCCTTCGATATTCTGGGCCACAAGAGTATAGTGACAAGCTGGACAAACGTTCTCAAGGAACAGGGAGAGAAAACTGTTGGGGGAAAGAAGAAATGTACGGAAGGGATAGACGTAAGGGGACAGAAGGGAAAAAAAATAGAGATGGGGAGATGAGTGGAAACGTTAAGAAGGGATGCAAAATGAAAGGAGAGAGAAAAACCATTAGGGAATTGACCACAATTTGTAGAGGCAGGAAGATGAAGATGTAGCACAGCTTGAGCAGAGTTGAAGGTTAAGTTTACAAAAGAGACTACAAGTGACGTGCCGCCAACCCACCACACTTCTCACGTTAACACGAAGAGCCTTTACCTGCCAGTTACAAACCGAGGTTACGACGGGGTTAAGCGGCCATTACCTGCCCAACTTCCACTAGTCGCAATGCCAATTTACTTACCCTCGGTTAGCACTACGGCCAGTACGGAGTTTACCTTTTTTACTGGGACTGAACACTGAATGGGGGGCAGAGACGCAAGTGATCCAAGTAGACTAAGTAATAGTGAAGCAAGTGCCACGTAGATGGCCAATAAACACAAAATGCGAAAGAGAAACATTACCAGAGAGGTGGTAAATAGATTTTCACATGAGAGAGGAAGGTGGTAGAGATGAGGAATGGGAGAAAGAATGGGGATGGGTGAGAGAGCGATGGGGGACAGGTGAAAGGAAGAGAGTGTATAGGAAAGCCGTAAAGCTAAGGAAATGTTAGATACGAGGCCAATGTTGATTGCATAGTCTTCACTGTTTACCCGCCTATTCTTGCAGAGATCCTCCAGATTAATTTAGGTTATCTTAACCTGTCCTAAACTAAGAATGTATGACTACGTAGAATGTTACCTCTAAGTGACGACAGCCCCACAACGTGCACACATCTGTATTCTGAAGGGAACGTTCGCCACGAGTGGCATCGTCTGACGTCAACAAGTCCCCTAACCATTACGCCTGAGTTAACTATATTTGCCTTAAGATGCTAATTTCTGGACATTTAACGAAGCACCCAGACAGCCATTAAGGACCAAGAGATTGGGATATATCACGCTACTCACGTAGGTAAAGAATAATTCAAGGACTCTAGTGACCACTGTGTCCATGATAGTCAATTTGCCAACATCCAGCGCAACGAAGGAGGCTGGTGTATAGTAAACCTTTGTACAAAGGTTAACCGACATCCATTATTTACAAAACGTTTGTCAATCAGTAGCTTACAGAACTGTACTTGAGGGATGGGTAACAAAAGAGCAAGAACGATAGCAAGAGTGAATGCGAAATCTGCAAACAACAAACTCGTTGCAGGGTATCCCAAGAGTGTTTAGTCTTACTATGGAATGTGAACCTTAACGGTTCACTTCACCTCATCCTTTAATCCCAGGCAGACGACTGCATTCGTAACGTTTACTTATGTAAGAGACGTCAGGTGCCCTCACGCTCATCAATCACCGTCTTGCTGCAGTGTCTGCTTGAGATAAGCGATGGCTAGTAGCATTGCTTCTGAGAACACATACATGTCTATAATCCAGCTGGAGCTGAAGTAAGAATGAATGTACGAGATGATGATGATCAGAAATTTAATGCGTATTTGACGAGGTCATTTGGCGCTCTTGGCAAAATGAGAAAAAAAAGTTAACTTGGATGTTCTTATCTAGCTACCAGTGACCTCCTTCGCAGCCTGGCGAGGACAGAAGGAAAGAGGTAAGGGATATCATAGGCATTACCAGATGGCGTGGCTCCTGGCTTTCCCTGGTCAAGGTGTACAGCCACACATCAACAGTAAACACCTGCCTTATAAAGCCACACCAATGTCACCCACACTGACCACCCTTCTCCCACACGGTCATACTCTCATCATAAATCCTTAACTGATCTCTCAGGAAAAGAAAACTCAAACATTACCATAACAAGAATACAGAAACTTAAAATACTAACAACTTCAGCCCAATAACAGAAGCATATGAAGAGAATAACGATAAAACACCCTCGTAGTGCACTAAGGCAGTCACAGTTTCTGACCTGAATTGTCTTTACCTACATCTGAGAAATTTGCATGAAGGCAGCCCTTATAAGTCTCTGGTGTCTTGTCTTCGCCTACACCTGAGAATTTCCTATCCCTGAAGTCCCTTGAGCGGAGGCAAGAAAGATGCAACATAATTAACAAGTGGAAAATTCTTGAGAGATTGCTTCCAAATCTGCTCACAGAAACATTCACTGACAAACTGGGTATCAATGTGTACACTAAGAGAACTCAATAAATGTAAAGTAACCAAGATTGTTCAAAGTTCCCAGTCATAAGGGAAATTACCAACAAACCTATGTTAGTAAGACAATATACGGTTTATGGTATTGAATTGACAAGACTTCGTTCACCAATGTCTTATTATTATACTTATTGGTGTATTACACCACATTCAGATACCTGTTTGTCTTCAAGAAATAACCGGATACGTTCCCTCAGTTCCTGATCAGCCTAGCCCTGCTGTGTTGACTGCAAGCAGCTAGAACCACCAGTCTGGTTGATCGAACCATCAACTAGGAGGTCTGGTCTAGGATCGGGAGGTAGGAGCAGAGACCTCCCACATAGTCTTCAGGTAACCTTTTGGCACAAACACACAGGTCTAACAAACTAGCATAATAGTTGCACTAGACAAATCAACTTAGGTTATGGTAATCAGCTAATATTGCACAAAGTTTTCTAAGCTGCATATGGTCTTCCAGGTCACTACTGGCAAGGTACGATAACAATATTATATATACGCAGCTTACACTCTTGCCACTTATACAGCATCGCAATACAGGTTTTATTTATAGAGGAGCACTCAACTGGCTGGGATCATGCAGTGCCTTAGAGACTGGAAGTATATCAGATACGACTAAAAGACAGGAAGGGTAGCGCGCATACCAAGTACAAACAAATTCATAAATATTACAATGCGAGGGCAACGAAATGTGTATTTTCCATCAAATATCTAAGATAATTATAAGTAGTACAAGGTTAAATGCGATTATAATAAAGCGTGGGGAGGGGGGAGAACAAGTTGACGGAACCAGACTGGTTTGACTGGCGACCCAGTAATGTCAAACCCGAAATCCGGACAACTGTTACACTGGCTGCCATAATTATCATCCATGACAAATGCGAAACTAGATGGTTTAATACCCAGGTATCATGTTGCAGATCAGCTGCCTAACTGTGCAGCTATTATGCCAGGATTAGCTTCCTTAATGCCAAGTAATCATTCCAGGCTCCTGACTTAATGTCACAACCTGCCCACGCAAATTTTGAGTTGATGTTTTACACATGGTTTTCAGCAAATTAATGATTTAGTAAATTCCATATTTAATTTAAGCTTGAAAAGTTAGATTGTCGTCTTTTAATAAAAAAAATAGCTTATGCCAATATATAAAATACGACTCTTAAATTTTTAAAACTAACAGAAAACGGGGACTCACTGAACACTAAAATTCAGTAGAGTTAAATGATCACTTTTTACGGCTTGAATGATACCTTTGAAGAGTTTCGAGAGTTTATCTACTCTCTGAACAGACACCCATCCAATTATCTTACCAACAATGAAATACGAAGAGAATAATGGAGTGAATATCCACCTACCTCGTTTAGAATAACCAGGACGAACACTATAACGATCGGCAGGAATCACCAGGAAGGATCCGACGCTATGAACTCTCTCAAGGGTCGCTCACAGACACCGCTCTTGACCTAAATCCTGGCACCAAGGTCGTCTTACTTCTGCTGAGACATTCTCTCCAGCCCCCACCCAAACAAACATCAACCAGTGAAAGGGCTTGTGGAGGCGTGCAGGCAAGCCAACTGACTGAGGCTTTCGTGGGTGAGCGAGAGACGAACATACACAATAGTAACTACTATCCGCCAGATAAACTAAAGGAATATTAAATTGCTATTTAGTCTTTTAACACCCTTTTATATTTCTAGACATTTGTGTATATATGTACTCTTGCTATACCGTCCACCAACATGGACATAGGTGGCAAAATTTATTTGCTTGAAGGCAAATAACCCATTCTATATATATTGTGTTTGTATCTAGGAGCAGGTAGATGCATCAGGTGGCACGAGTTGCCGTCTGGCCAGCAGCAGCAGCAAGCACACGACCTTGGCTGGTGTCTCCAGTGTCAGGTTAAGGCCACACCCGGACACAACTTCTGGCTTACCTCCTCTCTTCTCGCCTGGCTGTTCCTCGCTCCTCCATTCTCTGGCTGAGAGCTAAATCTTCTTTCACCTTACCCTAGTTCTATCTAATAACTCGCATCGAACTTCAAAGCACAATTAATTACTTTATAAAATTGTCTCATATGGTGAAGGAAGCAAATCAGGTCACTCGTATTCTGGTGTGTTTTCCCACATACATCCGTTATTTTATAATGCTATTGCCCCATTTTCTTACTTTTTACCGTCTCTTAAACGCCTCTCACCCTAAAATTTATTCTCCCTTATATACCATCACAGACGTTTTGGTTGGTTTTGTAAGCACTAATCAATCACCCATTCATCTCCCTCCTCGTCATCATCCACCTTGTCCAGCTCCTCTCTTCCTCCCCCCGTTCCTCCCATGTCTTCAATCTTACACGACCGAGGGAGCCCCAAGCCTTAGCATAAATTCTCACGTCCCTAACACCTTGTCCAATCTGAATCATCTGCAATCTTCCTTGACGCCCCAACACCTGATTATATCTTCACTCTCTCTTACTCTCCGCCGTCTGATGGTAAGTTTTCACTTCCCCCACGACGCTAACCATCTCACCTCTCCCAGCACCTAAACTCTTAAACCTGTCTACCACTTCACCTTCCCACCGTAGCAGTGATGGCTGACAGCCACCACTACCCTCCTCCCCAACCACTTCACCTTCATCTGACAGCCAGATCGGTAAATACAGTTAGGTAGCGTGTCTCTCGCGATTAGCGGATGGAGGATTCATCCTCTAACTTCCTTCCAATAAATGACCCATACAGCTTATCACTTCTTATAAGAATTAAAAGAAAATAGAGGGAGACAGAATAAAGGAAGAAGAAAATGAAGAAATAATTACATTTAACTCTCCCAGACCAGGCTTCCGGGTTGTTGGCCTCATCAATCAGGTTGTTGGTGCAACCGTAAGCAGTCTAACGTATGCACCACAGCCCAGCTGATCAGTAACTTATGAAAGTTCCTTCTGAAGACGTATAACCAATTTCAAATTTCGCACTCACAAGCAGCCGGGTCTGGACTGAGGTTTTCATGGGGACCTCCTGATCATCCTCGCTGATAACGCACAACATTTACCAGTGATTTACCTGTGACTGGTTTCGAAAGTTTTCCTACTTTCTACACCTAGCTCCAGCCAGACACCTCTGTTGATTGCTTGGTCCACCAGGTTGTTGCTATCGGGGGCAGAAAATATAAGAGTCATGCGCTTACCTCACCGCTGTTTTTCATTGGGTCTACAATGCCTCCAGTATTTTTCAATCCAATAAGTTATTTTTGTGCGCAATTCTGGGACCTGGTCTTGGGTATTTTCCAGGCATTGATTTTATGTCTCGTCTCCGTCCAGTGTTTTGAAGCTGTCCCTGTATTATATTCTTGGGGAAGAGCTAAACTTGTAGGGGTCATACAGTGTCTAGGAAATGGCAAGCTATCATGGTTGACCCCAGGGGAGGAACAGCTCTAATTCCTTGGATCAAGATAGTTTTAGCATCAGGGTGGTGGTCCCAATAGTTTATAAGTCTGGTTTACCAATTCTACGACTCTTATCTCAACAGTCTTGAAAGATATCAACACAGGTTTTAAGGCTACAATCATTATTGCGATATTTGTCTATTTTTTTTGTTAGCATTCTCAACGCACCCCATCATTAGCCAGGCATTGGCTAAATTTCCTGTATTGAGAACTGGTCAATAACAACACAACACTGACTAGCTAATTGAGTCAGAAAACGCTAAATGGCCATTGCATCACACTAATTAAATGCTAATTAGCTAACGCAATTAGGTCATCTAATATTAATCACGATTCTTTTATTTGTTCCTTTTATCTGCAAAGATCAATTTCTGTTACATTCCGCATGTAATATAAAAGTCACTACACCGTGGTCGGTGTAATTCACAACTGTCACCACAATCACAAACTGAAAATGAAAGAAAAAACATGTTTCGGTCCGTCCTTGACGATCATTAAATCGTCTTAGTTTTGTATTCCAATTTTTGTTAGTTCGGCAGCAGTTGCAACTTGAAAAACAGCGTCAATAAAAGATTTTGTTAATGTATGATCAAAGTTCTTCAGATTCCTCGGCAGAGTTAACTTATGTTTTGGTATCTTGCACAAATTATGACAGGAAGATGTCCTGATTTTCTGTGTGAATTTGTACAAAGGTGCAAGTACGGTACGTAGCGGAACTAAAACTTCTTGATTCTACTAAAGAATATTTTGTTTACTACAAGTGCGGATTGCTTTAAAAATGCACTCTGGGTACAAGGATGTGATTACTATAAAATACAAAATATAAAAAATGAGGTATGTCAACTTGAATCAGTCAAAAATTTCATCCAATATGTCAAGAGCCGGGACGTGTGCCCAGGATACAACAGCCATTATCCCTTTAAACTGTAACAATGAGACTAACACAAAACTAGCTACTCTTGAATCCTTCCTACGTCTCCATGACTTACGTTCTACAGACTGTAACAATGTCCATTAGTTTGTTGTAATAATTTAAAGTTTGTAAAATTATAATGTTTCACACAATGACAATTGTGTGGTCTTCTGATTTTTATGTTATGTGGAAATTCAACCATCACATTTTTTTACAGGGATGGAACAGTAAGGTCTGTCACAAAATGACCCAAAACCGCCACTGAGCGCGTGATCATATAAACAAGACCAGCGTCAGAACTTCCCATTTCTCCTTAACAAACAAAGCCACCACCACCACCACCACCACCCCCACCCAGCTCTCAAGTCGTGTTGACCTGGGTTGTGAAGCTCATGTCTTCTCCAAACAAAGCAACTTTAACTTGTAGCGCCTCTCAGACTTGTGTTTTAAACTTCCCTCTCTAGTTTTTGTCATCTCTTTGTTGGCTCCTTTACAAGAGTTTATCAGACTGTGCTAGATCAGTTACGCTGTGATGTCTATATGGAGTTCCTGGCCGCAAGCAACAATAACCTGCTTTATCAAATTGTCATTTGAAAATCCTAACCTCGACAAAATTAATTTCCTAATCACAGCTTCTTCCCCTCCCCACCATGTCCTCCCTATCCTCTATTCTTCCAATCCCTCCATCTATTCTCCTTCCATCGTTTTCAAGGCAAGAATGGTTACCTATCATTTCGTTTAAAAACCTTCCCTAGTATTATTTTAAACACATCTTCATTGTTATGAAACACACAAATTAGGAATATGGTGAAGTTAGAGCCAGCTGTGGAGTGCGCTTTTATTTCGTCACTATTTCATTATTTTTATGCTGTGCCAACATGTTACAGACTCGAGAGTAATTCGAGGAATCACAGTGATATTCCTCAGAAGGTTACACTCATATATCTGCTGCCCGTCTTGTAGTAAAGCTGTCTTCTCGGTGTCCACAAGTGGAACCTAGTGTGAAACCATGATAACATAGGCCTTGTAAATACT
>WNWK01000074.1:811465-914918 GCA_009830355.1 Cherax destructor
AGAGAGAGAGAGAGAGAGAGAGAGAGAGAGAGAGAGAGAGAGAAAGGGGTGGAGTCCAAGGAGACATTCATCAGGAGACTAAACAAGTAGGTGAATGGGGAGGTGCAAGGACACTACACCCGACCTTTGTTAAAGCGCCCACCAGATACTGTCAAGCCCCACTCCCAAGCTTACACACCGAAAACTGTCTATGCACAGAGGTGCACAGTATATAACCCCTCCATATACAGTTTACTTAAACTTCAATTTTAGTTATTACTGCTTAACAATTCACAGACCTACTTTTAACAACATTATCTCTCACACACACAGACACACCCACACACACACACACCATCAAAGTACACGGTACTTTCGCCACTCAGCCAGATCTGGCTGAATGGCGAAAGTACCGTGTACTTTGATACAAAGTGTGCAGGTTCGAATCCTGCTGTGGACTGAGACAGAATGTTTGTTCAGTTATTAACTATTCCAAGGTCATCCTTGATGACCTTGGGACAGTTATTAAGCCTTAAAACTTACGTATTAACATGTTCACATCACCTCTACAACCCAGAGTACATAGTCTGTAACACCTACTTTAAGTTTATTTAGACAACAACCCCTTAAACAGGAACAGCCACAACAAGAACACTTAAACGACAAACCACTAAACACCAGTGGTCTGAGAGCGTTATACACAAGAGCAGTTCACTCTGGTACTCCTGAGGTCGGTCTGTGTTCATCACCTGGTGTTGCAGGGGATGTACTCACCTAATTGTGGTTGCAGGGGTCGAGACTCAGCTCCTGGCCCCGGATGTGTCAATCGTGTGTTGCAGGGGATGTGTCAATCGGATGCAGGGGATGTGTCAATCGTGTGTTGCAGGGGATGTGTCAATCGTGTGTTGCTGTTCGATGGCGTGTATCACCAGGATGGTAGGGGGATGCAAGTCATACACTAAATGTTGCAGAGGGATGGGTCACAATCACCAGGTGTGGCTGGGGCAGGTGTACCACAGTCACCAGGTGTGGCTGGGGCAGGTGTACCACAGTCACCAGTGTGGCTGGGGCAGGTGTACCACAGTCACCAGTGTGGCTGCAGGTGTACCACAGTCACCAGTTGGCTGGGGCAGGTGTACCACAGTCACCAGGTGTGGCTGGGGCAGGTGTACCACAGTCACCAGGTGTGGCTGGGGCAGGTGTACCACAATCACCAGGTGTGGCTGGGGCAGGTGTACCACAATCACCAGGTGTGGCTGGGGCAGGTGTACCACAGTCACCAGGTGTGGCTGGGGCAGGTGTACCACAATCACCAGGTGTGGCTGGGAGCAGGTGTACCACAATCACCAGTGTGGCTGGGAGCAGGTGTACCACAATCACCAAGTGTGACTGGGAGCAGGTGTACCACAATCACCAGGTGTGGCTGGGAGCAGGTGTACCACAATCACCAGGTGTGGCTGGGAGCAGGTGTACCACAATCACCAGTGTGAGCTGGGAGCAGGTGTACCACAGTCACCAGGTGTGACTGGGAGCAGGTGTACCACAATCACCAAGTGTGACTGAGAGCAGGTGTACCACAGTCACCAAGTGTGACTGGGAGCAGGTGTACCACAATCACCAAGTGTGGCTGGGAGCAGGTGTACCACAATCACCAGGTGTGACTGGGGCAGGTGTACCACAATCACCAGGTGTGGCTGGGGCGTGGTAGAAGAGAAGTGGGCAGACGGCTGCTGCAACTGACATCAAGAAGATAAAAACTTCATAATGGATGCCATAATTAGATGAGGCAGCAGCAGCAGCCAAACCGTTGAGCAGACGACGGCACCGATGCTACCAAAACCAAGATGGGACTTAACCTCTTCCGACTGTCACGAAGACTTATCTGTTAAAAGGTTCTGGGGATTTTCTTCCGCACGGCCAGGTCTGATACCAAGCCTCCTGGGTTGGATAGGAAATACTGCAGAATTAACAACTGTTAAGAAGCGCATAGGAAAGTAAAAGTGTGTGTATAACCGAATGCAAGTAGTCTAAGATATACCTGTTGTGTGTTCGTGAGGAAGACAGACCAGCTATCCTGCCCTCTGGCAGGATAGCTGGATTGCTGCTGTCTGCCAATGTACTACCTACAGAAGTGTTAATATTTGGTAGACGGCAACCGCCCAGAATGGAAAATGAGTGTACAAGTTCCTCACACTATGAGACGCATTATTTGCTGGATGCAGCAAATGGACTCTCAAGTTAGAAGCTACGGCCTAAAATTAAGTTACCAAGTGAATCACTGTCCATTTAGTGGTTAACAACCTTAATGGAGTAATCGAAGAAGCATCCCTTTCAATTACTGGATAGCGACGTCCCCAGGGTTCCCATAATTAACACACGAGATCTACGCAAGTAAATTATTTGGGATAAAATAAGATATAACTGAAAAATAAATAAAAATAATTATTCTACCTGCAAGTACTTCAGAGAATCGCCTGTATCCGCCCAGACGACTTGGTTAATGGGTTGTTCAGCTAGATTGTTAGGGCTTGCAGCTTTATAAGCTGTAACGCAGCTCTAGATTCGCCAGACAATTTACGTCTATGCTGCTAACACCAACAATCTGACTGATCATGAATGACATCAAGCAGGTCTGGTATAGAACCGCAGAAGCGGAGGGCGATGATCCCTGAATCTACTACAGGAAGGCTCACGCTTCTGTTTATCGAGGCTATTCCGTAACTCGTGCAATGTTCATATTTGAAACCAGTACCTTAAGACTAATATTATTTAAGGAATTTTAGTTGCTCTCCAATATAGTTTTTCTACTGAATGGAATGGATGCGGGAAGAAATATTCTCTGCCTATATATTTATACCAATTTGTGGGTTAGTTGTGTATACGCGTGCGAGTAGGAAGGATTTGTATTGTTGGGAGAACGGCAATTTATTCCATAAGACTTTAAAACAAAGACTCATTCCAACGCAACACTACAAGGTTCAAAGTTACGAGAGCTTCAGTCACTATCAAAGCTCTAACCCTATTCTTAAACAATAGGGCATTCATGTGTTTTTACCAGAGTCTGCCACGCGCACACGTCTCTCATTTCTCTTTCGCTTTACAGAATGACATATATATTTTTGCGTTCTATTTCGTTTGTTTCTGCTGGTGGTAACATTCCGTCTAACAATGGACACCTCCCCAGTGTTGCTGCTGATGATCCTGTTCCTTACTCACCCCCTCCCCCCTCACACACAGTATGTAAGATTACGGAAAAGATTATCGGAAGAGTGGACCACCTGGATAGGAGTTGATTCATAAACAACCAGCAGTTATCGAGATGGAAAATTCTGTCTCATAAATCTGCTACTTCTATGATAAGGTAACGAAAGATAGGCACCAGAGAGATGGGTGAACTGTACATTTTTTGTATTGCAAAAAAGCCGTTGATACAGTACCCTACAAGAAACTCGTACAAAGGCTAGAGGAGCAGGCAGGTATTACAGGGAAAGAACTACAGTGGATCAAGGAATACTTTAAAGGAAGGAAGCAAGAGTTACTGTCAGTGGAGAGTGTGTTTGTGTAAACGTGTTGACAGTTAACTGAACAGCGTTACAGGCTGTTAAGATACGACGATGGTAAGCCAGGGGACACAGCTGACACCTTAACACGCAGAAAAGTCACACGAACTTTGGGAAATACTTTCCAGTCTCACGGTAGCGACAAGTGAAATAAACTGAATAGCTGGAGAATGAAACCATTACACAGCTTCAAGAGTAGGTATAGTCGGTTCCTGGAGGCCAGAAGCTATGAATCGATTCCTACAATAACTAGGCAAGTATACACAAATTAAGATACACAAACGACTGTGTTATACACATCCCATTAACTATCTCAACTACAGGATTTTAGAGTTGGTACCACAAAACTGAACAAGTGTAGAAATCTTCAAGAGAAAACTAGACTAGGTGCCAGATCAACCAGGCTGTGATGGATATGTGGGGTAGCAGGCCACCAGCAGCAACAGCCTGGTTGACCAGGCAAGTACCAGACGAGCCTTGCGCATGGCGGGGCTCCGGAAGTAGAATGTCTCGAAACTCAAAGGTATTAAAACACGAAATACAAAGTGCTATGTTCACTAGACGTAGAACACTTTCTACATGTTACAGTTACAATAGTAGAAAGTGTCAAAATTTCAAACGAAACTTTATAACGCACTTGGTGTTTTTAAAATATAGGTAACCCTCAGCTTTGCTAACTTAATTTTGATACAATTGTGTGATCATGGGATTCTCATCATAATTACGTGAAAGTTAAACCCGTGTGGGTCATGCAGCACCTGGAGGATATTCGATCCCACGCCTGCTAGTAAGTGCTATATTTTGAGTAAGAAACAGAGGCCAAGTCAACATGCTATTATACTCTGTGCGTGCGCTAACATAATATACACAATCACACAAAATGTCAACAGTACAGAAGCCCAGGGGAAAGGGGAAGGGAAAGGGGAGGGGTGGCTTGTCTCTCACTCGAACGCTCACATCCGCTCAAACTTCAATGGCCCCCACACAACATGACAGCTTTCTCACACAATACATTTAAGATCAATTTTCAAATCTGGAAACAAAAGAAAAAGGATGACAATGAAAAGATTGCGAAAAGACAGACAGTTATCATATCTGAGGTCAATGAGTTAGCAGTCTAATATCAGATTCGGCAAACAAATTTACAAAAATGTCCTTGCCCTTATAATGTCAGATTCAGCAAACAATTAAAAAAAAAAAAGTCGGTGCCCTTCTAATAACAGTTCTACAATTTAAAAAAATCCAGAAAAAAATGAAAGGTGAATGAACTATTAAAAACAGATATACGATAAAAACATGAAAAGCTTGAAAACCCAAATTGGCGTAACCTCTGCATAACACTAGGTAGGAGCCTATCCCACCTGTCGTCTGGGTAGTGTCTGGCGCCACGCCGAAAAAACTGGCTGGACGCTGATTGGAATCACATTAAGGGATCACGCCTACCTTTACCCTTAATATACCTTTATTGGGTTACGAGAGTTTTACTCCTGCATCCCGGCACTGGGCCAGACTTGTTGGGTGCTTGTCTTGTCAACTAGGCTACTGCTGCTGACTGTCCGCTGGTCCACATCCATCACAGCCTGGTTTACCCTGTACTTGGATGAGGCACGAGTTTCCTCTTGAAGACTCTACACGTGTTCCAGCAGTATTTCTGATATTTTCTATTAAGATGTTGAATAGTCTGGGCCCACGAATGTTACTACATATTCTTTTATTGCGCCCATTTTATCCCTGCTTTTCACTGGGTATATTTTACATTTTGTCCCATATTTCTCTCTCCAGTATGTTACGGCTCTCCTTCGCTCTGGCGAGTAAATATTTAGGACTAGGCTGTTCCTAGTACATAATTTAAATGTATTCTCTATATGTGATCATCTGTTCCAGCTCTGATATTTCTCTTGCCCTGAACGGAGATGTAAACAGTGAGCAACACTATAAGCAAGAGATTGCAAGCGATTTAAACAGTGTCACCACTGGAACTTTTCCCTTGTTTTGGGGCACTTAGCTTTTGCATTGCCAATGCTGGATTTCACTCTGTTTACTACTACTATTTGTGTTGTGTGTCGCTTCAGCTGAATGTCCATTTGCGTACTTTTTCCTGTTATACTTATTGCCCTTATTTTGTGTGCAATCACTCCAGCCAGTGAAACTCCTGCTCTATCCGCCCATTAAAAAAGAAAAAACTACCCACCCACAAGAGATAACCTAACATGCAGTCAGATACTGCTGAAGAGCTCACTGACATCCAGGTACCTTCCTTGAGGGATATACTGACAAAATAATATTCTGATGGGAAGGAATTCATCCATCCATGCGAGCACCTCTAATGAAACCCTCCTTGAAAATGGAAATCAATGTTGTGAATATAATCAAGGAGGCCTCGAGTAGTTGGACACTGGGTGAGGACAGACGAAGCTTTTCCTCTCCTCAGCGACAACACCAAGTAATCAACAGTGCCTTGTGCCTCACTGTTTCATGTTCAAGTTTCTACACCCGCGGATTACACTCGTGATCCCAAGACGTCTCAATAACGCTGCTTCGTTGCGCTAGTAAGACCACCTGATATTCCATGGGATGAAAATCCATACCAGCGACCAGTTTTACAAGTTTATTCTCACAGCCCGGACTGAGACCAGCAATCTCTAAATCAAACATACACTATTTGAAAATAATTGTCCAAGTTCAACATACCTACATTTCTGTAATCATGGGAAAGCGCTAAACCGTCGAGAATAAGTAAATAGGTTAGATATAAGGTAAGGAAGGTAGCTCCAATGCTTTAAAGAGCATCAAGGGGATGCTGCGAGATATGATTATGGCATACAAATACTTAATGGGAATTGATATGACAGATAAGGACAAACTGAATTACGACGGAGAGGATCAAGCTAACACAGGTGGAAAGTGAAGACATTTATAAATGAGCCATAGGGATATAAAGTATTTTTTATCTAGGGTGGTTGAAACGTGGAATGATTTTGATGAGGCTGTGGTGGAGACAATCTCTATTTACGGCTACAAGAGTAGGATAATACAGACGAAGAGGACAAAATTTAGCGAAGCCGACCAAAGCAGTCTAAGAGGAGGACCCAAGTGCGGAGTCTCTGAGGGTACAGTCCCAGACCTGTAAGGGAAGGGGTCAAGAGAGAAAAAGCTAAAAGATAAGACTACAGAAACCGAACCTCATGCTAATGGAAAAGGAAAGGGAGGCAGAGAAGAAATGATCATGACGTACAAAATACTTAACGAGACACGATAAACTATAAAATCCTGACTTGATAAAAGGTCTTCCCTAAGCTAAACTTTGTCCAATACCGGCTTGTTCGGATACCTTTTACCTTTGATATACCTTCGAAGAGTTTCGAGAGTTTAACTACTCTCTGAGCCCGGCCATGGGCCAGGCTCGTCTGGTACTTGCCTGGTCAACCAGGCTGTTGCTGCTCGGAACTCCCTCTCTCTTTCTATTCACAAATTTTGCTCTTTACTAATACTGCTACGGATGGTCCCTGACAACCATATTGATGAATGAGTGACGACACTAGGATAGGGGATTCTTCTCCCACCCTGGGTGAAGGATAAGGGATTCTTCTTCACCCTGGGTGTAGGAAGGGTTCTTCCCCACCCTGGGTGCAGGATAAGGATTCTCTCCCACCCTGGGTGTATGAATAAAGGATTCTTCTCCCACCCTGGGTGTAGGATAAGGGATTCTTCTCCCACCCTGGGTGTAGGATAAGGGATTCTTCTCCCACCCTGGGTGTAGGATAAGGGATTCTTCTCCCACCCTGGGTGTAGGATAAGGGATTCTTCTCCCACCCTGGGTGTAGGATAAGGATCCTCTCCCACTCAGGAATAAGAGAAGGGTATCTTCATTCGCCGTGAGGCTGGATAAGAGGGCGGGAAGATGGACATTGCAAGCAAGAAAATATCGATTATATGAAGGAGAAAGGAGGAGAGAAGGGGAGCGACATGAAAGAAGAAACAGGAGGGAAGGTGGGTGAGGGGAAGAAACAGGAGGGAAGGTGGGTGAGGGGAAGAAACAGGAGGGAAGGTGGGTGAGGGGAAGAAACAGGAGGGAAGGTGGGTGAGGGGAAGAAACAGGAGGGAAGGTGGGTGAGGGGAAGAAACAGGACGGATGGTGGGTGAGGGGAAGAAACAGGACGGATGGTGGGTGAGGGGAAGAAACGGGACGGATGGTGGGTGAGGGGAAGAAACAGGACGGATGGTGGGTGAGGGGAAGAAACAGGGACGGATGGTGGGTGAGGGGAAGAAACGGGACGGATGGTGGGTGAGGGGAAGAAACAGGGGGGGGATGGTGGGTGAGGGGAAGTAACAAGGTAGAGGGTGAGGGGAGGATGATGTCAACGTACTTTCCACAAACCTACACCTTACAGATGTTGCAGTATTCCCAGTAGTTGAACACATCTGGCAGTACAAAAAGACTTAATGCAATCATTTAGGACACATTCACACGTACGTAAAAAATGTGACCTAGCGTCCCCGAGTCCCATTTCTGTATTCAGTTTCCTCGTATATCGTGATCACGTCTCATTTTTCGTGTTCACCCCAGCCTTCCTGGTTACTTCTCAGCTTTGGTGCAGTAAGCAACAGGTAACACTGCTGCAAACCTTTGCAGCTTTTCTATTTTTTTTTGTATTTTGCGAGCTCTACCGGCGCCTTGTACTCTAGGACTGGTCATATGGAAGTTGTGTCAATTGTTTTGATTGCTTCCTTGTTTAGTTTCCTGAATGCTGCACTTATATTCCTGAGTTTGTTATAGGCTGCCGATGTTATTAGGCGTGTGCTCGTTTCTGGTAGTTGTGTGACGTTAACGCCTACATATTTCTCATTTTTGTGTTTAGTGTTTCCTTCCCCATGCGATACAATATGTCTGCTCTCCATGTTCTCCTCTCCTTTCATTATCTTGCATTTACTGGTGTCGAATTCCAATAGCTATTATTTGTAACCCTTCGTGAAGTCTGTCCAGGTGTTATTGCCATCTTTGATAGTCCTCTTCGGATGTTATTCTCATTGCCTCAGGCGGGATGTGGTGCCTACGTTGGACTGAGTGCTGCTAGCACCTGCAGTCTTATTGATCAGGTCATCAACAGAGGTCTGGTCTGGGTTCCAGCCACGGGGGTGGTAACCCCCAAGAATAAACTACAAGTAATCTGCAGATCGTCTGTGAACACCCACGTGTACCATTCTAGACCTCCGGGGAGGTCATTTACGTATACCAGGAACAGTATGGATACCAAGGTATTATAGTCCCACTAGCCCCGTCTCGGATCAGACCTTAAATTGGACATGAAAAGTTACAGAAATATAGAGATAAATATGCAACGAAAGTAAGTAGAAATTAGCAAAATTTATGTGTCAACTTGCATGTTTATGAGACAAATAAGCGACCAGCAATCATACTAGAGTGCATAATGCATAAAAGCCTTCCCCCGTGTCTTTTGTATAAGAATTTTAAATATTCATTATTTTTTCTCTTATTTTGATGTTTTCCAATTTATTAGTCTTCCATGAGATACCGTATCAAAGACCTTTTCTCCATTCATGTCTTAAATCATGCTGTTCAAATACAGATTCTGTTTTCACTAGATTATCTACTGATATCTTCTTATAACCACAATTCACATTTATCGATAAAATACCATTTGTCAACAAATATGCACTCGATGACAAACCCACCCACCACATCATCGTATTTTTTTCCACGTTTTCATTTTTTCCGGATAAGCCCCACCCTCGCATTGTGTTCTCCGCGTCGTGGCGTTAAGTTCTCGACAAATACCTCTAAAACTTTCATGTCCCATTAACCGGCAAGAGAACACACACAACCCAACGAGATAAACAATACCCAGTCCTCGCCAGCCACTCGGTAGAGGATAAATTTGTCTGAACCAACATCAACGCATTGACGTCTATCTTCACGAGGACATACCTGTTCACTAATATATATTTGCTGAGACAAATAGCGATACTGCATAATATGAGACCCTGAACAGCAACATTAGTATACGACACACATCTGAACACTTATACGGGACAAACGCGCAAAAACAACCTGACTGATTGATTTAATGAACATATCTAGTTCCTCGAGACTAGAGACTATGGCAGAACAAAGTTGTAATATCTACACATCACTTGGTAGTATGAGAATACTATATATATATATATATAAGATATAATGATCACTATCTCAAGACAAATAGAATATTAAGACAGTATTTGAACCTTCAATTATACATGCAGCTTGCGCGTCTCGAGACTTTCAGCTACGAGGCCAATACATTTTTCCCCACTGGCGGCAGTACAAGTCATTTTTCAAGATGACCGTTAGTGAGTTAGTGACGTGTACATGGTTTCCCTATACATTTGTTATCGGGGCAGTCTTGGTGATATACACTGCCCCCACTTACACTGGTTGTCATACAGGATGTGTCAATCAAAACTGTTTATTATTCTCGGCAACCCTTGTAAGACGAACTGGATGGATACTCTGACCACAACAAAACTCGTACAAATTGTTGTTGTTCACGAAGGATATGGCACTAAAGAAATTATGTTTGTTTACGTGCGATGGAAGAAGGGGTGTTAAAGGAGAAAGATTATTATTTTCGTCAGGGTAAATGTGGAAAATTTCTGCCAGAGATTTTAGTCTTGTGATAATTCAGAGTATTGAAGAATATTAGACTACCGTAGCCTAGGAAAAAGCCTCTCACACAAGACACTTCCGATGCTACATTAATATTCACTCTAGAGCAGTGGTCCTCAACTTTCCTACACAAGTGGCCCACATTTGATGGTGAAATGTGTCAAGGCCGAACGGTTTTGTTGACACTGTGAAGTGTGGAACCTACATAAAGGTGAATTTATAATTTCATGTGAGGGCCCGCATTCTTTTCCTAGAAGGGCCCACGGGCCGCATGTTGAAGACCCTGCTCTAGAGTGAACATTTCTAATGAAATTCAAGATCTATCTTGACAAGTTTTCAGTCACTAAATTACGTAATGTAAACAGGACTTTCGCGAGGTTTGTCTTGCATAATATGCTAAATAGTCAAATAAGCCCAACTGCTCTAATGATTGGCATAGCATCTTCGTTGACACAGCAGACAATTTTCTTAAGTTTTGCACCAAAACAAACTTAGCATCCTCCCCTTGCTAATGGTTTTCTTTGATTTGCTTATTTGGTAAAAATACTACACGAAGAAGTAAATCGCTGTTAAGTTCGATACAAAAAGCACATTATGTGCATTAATGACAATGTTATTTCGTATCTTAAAATGCACCCAAGAGTCTGGCACTGAAATGTCGGAGGATAAGTTCTCGATCTATATATCACCATTTCAAGGAAGGTTCTATCCTCCGTGCCTGGCCTGAGAACACACTCCAGATAACTGCCTGGTCAACCAGGATGATCAATCACTGAGTACACAGTGGTCGTGTTTCCTTATGAAAACCTCTGCCATTTTGTCCTGGATTGTGCAGACGTGGAGTGTAACTTTTTTTATGCCCTCCTGTTCCGGGGATTGTGATGGCGTACGATGATAGCGTTACTACATTAAACGTTTTTATTGTTTAACTTGTTCTGCGAAATATAAACAATCTTTCGTTGGCCAGGGCATGCGAGAGAGACTGGTATGCAAACGGGAGGCGAATGAAATTAGTCCTGAGCTTACCACTCCCCGGATGTTCCCGGCGTAAGGTCGCTTACCACTCATCTAATGTGCCCGGCGTCAGGTCGAATACACAAATAACCCGCGGTATACTGGTATTGGTTACAATAACAATATACCCAAAGTCCATCCTCGGCGATACCTGATATTGCAATGACGATCAAGAGAAGATATTTAAAGTAATCTCGTGGAAATCAATTTCAGAAATGGTCTAAATAAAATTGAGCAGGGAGCAGCTGCACATGTCAGCTGTTCTGCCAACCTTCACCTAGAAATAGTCGACTAGGGTTTGGAATTTGAAGCCGACTGAAAACGGAGTTCTGAAGTTATAAACGAAAACCTTTGAATGTGAGGAAACTGAAGGTAACGGACTGTTCTGGCCTCACACCGTACAATATTTAACCTTTCACCCAGTTCAGGAAATTTAAAAACTAAAAATGCGAGTATTCAATATTTCTCGATTTTTTTTTTACAATTGCATCAGTTTTAATATTTTCTTCAATCCTGCAAACAAAAAAAAAAACAATATTTTGTCTTATAAAAAGAGTACAATTTGGTGAAAATTTCAACAATTCCAAGTTTTAAAACAAATATTTATTGCACTGACAAATTTGCCCACACACAAACTAAACTGAATGGCCACCATCCTGGCCTTACGTAAGATGCAGCACTTTTACACACAAAATGGCCGTCGCCGAAATAAAAGGCATCAGTTTTTATATGTTTGAAGCTACGTTGATCAAGGCTTTGAAAGTTATCTGAACTATTCCAGGTGGTTGGGAATGGGTTCGATAGCTGTGGTTGTAGGGTACCTGCTTATGCCCATTCTTCCTGCAATCTGGTCCTCGTTACCTTACACGGGAATTGAAAATTTTAATCCCATAGGATGAGTTCTCGAGTTATGAGCAAAAACAAAATCGAGAAGTTGCAGAGAAGAAAAATTGTACACTGTGTTCCCTTCGGGGATACGTACCTAAATATATCCTGATAGACTTCGAATTTTAATACGACGACGGTATTGTATGTTACAGCGTGTTTACGAATGAAAAAATCCCAGCAAGACTTGAGTGCACACATGCACGTTTTAATAGCAAGACCCACGTTCTTGCCCTCATTTATAAAGGGAAGAATAGAAGAGGGATATGGAGAGCGAACAATGGGAGCTAATGACAGTCAAATTGAAATCAAGAGACAATGGAAAGTCAGATACTAAACACACACTTTGCCAACCGTATGTTATACGTGACGAAACCAACTTACAAACAGACGGCAACTACTCAGAAGTACTACCGTCCTGCCCTTAAGTGTGAAACTCAAGTAGGTTAAAAGTTTACCACTGGAAGGATTGCTGGTCTTACGTCTCATGAACTACTTACATTATGTGCACAGCTATTTTCATATGCGTTTCTTAATAGTTCTTATCTATGTAATATTTCCTTTCCAATGTGTAGTCTAGTCAGAGACCAGGTCGCGAGGGCAATGATTCCTGGAACCATTAACACACACAAATCTAAAAACTATTGTATACAAACTTTTTTTCCTCTTCACTCTCTTCCGTGAACCTTAAGTTCTTTTGAGCAGGATACGGGGAAAATTATGGCCCGGGGAAAATGTTCAAGGATTAGGGGTGATGGGACGAGAATCCTTGCTGGAAGG
Organism: Cherax destructor; assembly: GCA_009830355.1. Classification (NCBI taxonomy): domain Eukaryota; kingdom Metazoa; phylum Arthropoda; class Malacostraca; order Decapoda; family Parastacidae; genus Cherax; species Cherax destructor. The sequence goes on from WNWK01000074.1 coordinate 824,348, forward strand.
TAATTACCAGTCTCAAAGGGATGACCAGCTTAAATAAATATAAAAATCTTCCACTGTACACCACTTATACATGTTACTTAAAGAAAAATAAAGCAAATGCTGGTTAAAAAGAGTATAGAAAAGTTTTACAAGGATTGGTAAACATTTCTTAAACACTATAAAAAAATAAAAAAATCAAGAGTACTTTTACTATACGGTACTAAGGAGATAAACCAAGAGGTTGAGGGTCAGAGACCAGACCCAGAGTAACAGACGGAGGATGGAGCCTCCATCAAACTGTGTGTAGTACCATGGGTGTAGTACTTCATATAATACAAACAATATAGTACGGCCCTAGCGTCTTATTTATCTGGCTCAGTACAACTGTTTTACTTTGTGCACCAATGTATATGTACACATCTAGGTAATTACCCAAGTCCGCTTACAATATACACATACACAAGGCCACGGTGCCCCGTGGCAAAAGCTCTCGCTACACAGGGTGAGGTCCGGGTTCGATTCCAGGCGAAGGGGTGTAAACATCGGACGTGTTTCTTTACACCGGTTATCTATGTTCACCCATCAGTAGAATGGGTACCTGGGTGTTAGTCGACTGGTGTGGGTCGCATCCTGGGACAAAACTGACCTTATTTGCCTGAAATGCTCTGCATAACAAGGGGCTTTCTATATAGTAGTATGTCATTGATGTCAGCTAGGCCTGTATACCTTGTACATGTACTTGTAGAAATAGAATATTATTATTATTATTATTAATTATTATTATTATGACATATATGGCTAGAAAGTCGTGTACGCTATATTCGTACATGTTTCCACAGCTCAACTTTTGTAACGTTCACAAATTTACAACTTACTCTTGAATAAAAGATCAAGTAAATTCTTACAAGGTAAAAATTAGATGGTAATGCGAGCGTTGATACACATTGTATCCCTTAATTCTCACGCTCCGACACCCGCCTCTTCAGACCGTCTCTCTAGGCCATCTCTCTTTCCACACTACCCCTTTTTCCCTCCCCTCACCACTCCTAGCTTGTTCTTACTAGCTAACATACAAACTATGTGCAAAGTTTCACTTCATCAAAAGTGGCGAAGTAATTTTAGTGGCTGCCGTGATGGACACTCAATCTCACCTTGACTTCTCATCTAAACATATTAGCATAAAATACAATTCAAGTTTTAATTAAAACTAATCTTTTTTGCACCGCCAACACACTGAAAAGTAATTCCTTCCTGGTGGGGAAGTAATGAAACAACCACATGAAGCACCAGTAGAGGTAACACTGGCAGTATACTGCCTCCAGCATACAGAAGAGGGATTACCAATAGACCCCTGGCTGACTTCAAGAAGGCACTGGACAGGCACCTAAAGTCAGTACCTGACTAGCGAGGCTTCAGTTCGTACGTCAGTTTGAGTGCGGCCAGCAGTAACAGCCTGGTTGATCAGACCCGATCCACGAGGCTGGTCCAGACCAGGCCGAGGGGCGTTGACCGAAACACTCTCCAGGTATGCACATGTATATAGTAAATAATCATTATTATTACACTGCCTGTAAAATCATTTGTATTTAAAATAAATAAAACTTGTGTGTCTTGAAATATATATATATATATATATATATATATAATATATATATATATATATATATATATATATATATATATATATATATATATATATATATATATATATATATCGTGCCGAATAAAGGAAGCGAAAATTTGTGTATGCAATAATTTCGCAAAAACCATTCCGAACCCAACGAAAAATATATATTTCATTGTGTTTATTGTTAATTTTTTGTAAACTTACCTAAAATATATTTAGTTGGATTAGGCTAAATTAAATTACGCTTATCATAAGGTTAGGCAAGTTTTCTAAGGTTCTTTTGGTACAAAATTATTCATTTTTACATTAATATAAATAAAAATATATAGTATCCTTAAACGTATAAGAGAAAATTTTAGAAAGCACTTACTTTTAAATAACTTCTTGCTAATAGACCAATTTTACCCATTCGGCACGACATGTATATATGTATACAAGTACACATGTCTTGCTTACGTTACTCTCGTTACGACAAATCCACAATGACTCACTGGGTGCACTATGATACTGCTCTTTACTATTAATTTTGCCAACTCACTGCTACCCGTTTTTAATTTTGGGGGTCATCACCCCCGTGGCCCCGGTCCCGAGTGATGTTCTAATTAAATAGGCTATTGATGCAAGCAGCACGCACTCCATCGTAAGCACCACAGCCCAGTGGCTGATCCCTAAAGCGCTACAATTATCCACACACGTCACCAGCCTCGTTATTCGTTAAGCTTAGTTATATGTTACCCCTCTTTTTTTTGTAATAACCACAATATCGTATGAAGTGGGGGAGAGGTGTGTGAGAGGAGATATGAATGTGTGGGGGGGAGAGAGGGGGAGAGGAGCGCCCGCGCGCGTGTGTGTGAAGGAGAGAGGGGTGTATGGTGGAGAGGGGTCTGGATGTGTGAGGGTGGTGAAATAGGCGAGGGGAAGAATTGGGTAAGAGGGGATTGTGTGAGTTGAAGGTGAAATGCTAGAGGGAAAAGTGAAATGTGCAAAAGGAAAGTTGAAATGTGAGGAAAAAAGGGAAAATTTGAGTGGAATAAGTGAAATGTGTGAGGTGGAAAGGTAAAATTAGGGGGAAAGGTGAAATGTGCGAGGAATAGAAAGATGAAATGTGCGAGGGGAAAGGTGTTTGAGTGGAGACTTAGGGAGGTGGAATGAGTGATGGAGAAGAGCAGAGGTAGACTGCTGGCTTACAGGTGAGAGGGAGACAAGAACAGTGTCGAAGGGTAAGAACCAGTTACTTGTCCCAACACCAGGAGATAAATGAAAGACAAGAATGACCATATTTACGCAAATTGTACAAATATGGAAAATTCAATGTTATTTTCAGATGTAAATGTAATGTACAACACTGATGGGACACTACCATTCTAATTTTACTATGTAAGCAGAGCACTAGGCCAGAAATTTAACCCCACTTCCATCACCCCTCCCCCCACACACACAGTCACAGAGTGGTCGGGAAGTGGAATAGTTTGGGAAGCGATGTAGTGCAGGCAGGTTCCATACATAGCTTTAAGAAGAGGTATGATAAAGCTCGTGGCGCAGGGAGTGACCCAGTAGCGGCCAGTGAAGAGGCGGGGCCAGGAGCTATGAATCGACCCCTGCAACCACAACTAGGTGAGTACACACACCAGAACAATCCCATAACACTGACTGTTTCGTTGGTGGTTCCAGTCCTGCAGCCAGGCGTTCTTGTTGATTACCTGATCAACTAGACTGTTGGTGCTAGGTCATTAGGCAATGTATCGAAGAAATACACGCCTGGGGAAACTACTACTATAGATTATTGTCCTATAGAGTAATTTAGAGTGTCTGATATTAAGTATCCACTACTTTCCCAAGACTCTCCTAAATTCAACGAGTGCTCATCACCCCTTACATTTTCTGAAAGAGGTAGCCTGGTAAATGTTCCCAGATATACCCATATTTCCCGGTTTTAAAATATACAAAGTATACAATTTTATTCTAGTCTGATGGTTATAGTTTTTTTAGAGAAACTATGATAACAATTAACCACAATAGATCCTAAAGAACTAAAAATATCTACGAATAAAATATTGAGGTAATTACTGAAAAAGTTGTAAACTGAAAGGTTGAATAAATACATATATAAATACAGTAGGAGTCTTGCATACCCTTTTAACTCTTACACAAGATATGTACAAACAATACAAGAATTTCCTGGGTACCTTTTCATTGAATATTTAGCGTCTGTTGCAGCCTTTATAAACGCTGAGTATGTCAACATTCCCCCCCCCCAAAAAAAAAAAAAGACGACAGGCGACGATGATAGAGTACTCGCTATACCAGGAGAAAAACATGAACCCCGTCAACAGCCAAATGTGCAAGAAGTCACTACACAGCCTTTTACATCTATAAGTATACTGACGGTATATTGAGCCTTCAAGAATAAATAGGCTGCCTTTTCTAACGTTTTAACAAAATTCAGAAATGGTTATTAGGTATAAACCTTCAGTGGTTTATAAACCACGTCGTTTCTTACCGTCAAGAGTAAATATTACTATGAAGTCCATAAATCTGGGCACAATGCTCGAGTTATTTACTACCTGTGGGGTAACAAGAGTTCCTTAACCGTACATTTAAGTAAAGGTGTTTTTGTTTAAGCTAGCGAGCACAGGAACACGTTGCAGATTTACTGGTCATGGGTAACCTTGTACAATATACAGTGGTACCTCGAGTTACGAGCTTAATTCCTTCCAGACGGCTATTAAAGTGCCGATACCGGAGGAATTTTTTCCCATAAGAAATAATGAAAATTAGATTAATCCATTTCAGACCCCCAAGAATACACTTACAAACTACAAAAATTCACTTACATAATTGTTCGAGTTGGGAACTGCTCGTAAGTAGAGGTACCACTGTATTATTTTCTGTTTAAAACATCAACCGTTGACGTTGCATTCAGTGTCAACCATTTCAAAGTTTCCCATTTTTTTCTCGAAATCGCATTTTCTGTATTTTAAGACAAATTTTAATAAACTTACATCGCACATTCCAACGCAAATATGCAAATTAAAAACAAACAAACAGGAAGTGATATGAATGACGAGGAAAACTGGAATGGGTGACATTGATCACTGTTGTTGCAAAAATGGTCTGCCTAGTCAGTAATAATCAAGGCAGCCATTACCCTCACGCACCATCATTAATAAGCATCATTCTGAAGCCAGGACCCTTCCCCCTACTCCCACCCCATCCCACAACAAAAGAAAATTTACTTAAAAATTTCGATGCTATTTTCCAACTGTTAAACTTCATCCGACATGACATGAAGCCAGGTTGTGATCACTGTCGCCGTCTTCAAGTCTCAGACTGTAACAGACTTACCGCAACCCTGTTTTACATATAGGATATATTACACACTACTGTATCTCACGCTCCCTTAAGGAGTTTAGTGCGCACATTAGAACCTGTCGCTCCAGTATTTTTGGAGTATAAATTGATAAAAGTTTCTAGACTGAGCTCCAAGCAGTAAAGTGAGGGGTTTAAGTGTTCCCGATAACTTCAGTGTTTTACTGAATAGCTGAAGGTATACTTAAAGGACACATGAAACATTGCTCCGGGAGGTCAATGCTCCAGCGGCCCAATAACATACTAGGCCTCCTGATGGATACAGGCCTGATCAACAAGGTTATCGAGGCTTGCTGCACGTAGTCTGATGCATGAACCACAGCCTGGTTAGTCAGGAACTGATTTGAGGAACCTGTCAAGTTCTCGAAGACAATCAGAGGTTTGTTGTCAATTACTTATGTATGGAGAAACGGTGTTGAAGATTCGGGGACCTCTGAAACTCCTCGAGTTTTCTCTCTGTGTCCTGGTCCAGCCCCTGAAATCACACCCTGCGGTGTGATTTCAGCGTTCAGGTTAGGAATCAGTCCTCCACGATTTTCCTGGTATAAATTATGATGTACCTTTCCTACGTTCCAAGAAATATAGGTGAAATTTCAAGCATTCCCAGTAGTTCAGATGTTTGAAAGTATACCTTTGATGGGTTTCGAGGGTCTTCCTACTCTCGAAGCTCGACTCTGAGACGCATTGCTTGTCTTGTGCTTGCCTGGTCAACCAGGCTGTTGCTGCTGATTGTCCGCTGGCTCACGTATTCGTCACTTGGCCGAAAAAAAATGTCCAATTTTGTCTTAAAAACTTTCTACACTTGCCCCAGCAGTTTCTGACATTTTGCACAGTACGGGCAGTAAAAATTCTCCGTACGTGTTCTGGTTGGGCAATCTCGCCTTACTTGAAGGGGGCCGTCAATGTACAGCAGCATTCTAGCCTTGAGAGAACAAGAGACTTGAAGAGTATCATCACTGGCTAAGCATATCTGTCTTGAAAGTTCTAGTTATCCCTTCTATCAACCTTGAGGTAGTAATAGCAACATTGCAGTGATCCTTGAATGCGAGATTTGACAATATTGCTATAATCCAGACCTGTAATTAAATCAACTGGATATACACCTGTTAGTGTCCAGCAACGCTGTTTCAGTATCTAACATACCACTTAGAATGCTCGGATAGCCTCATTGGTCAGTGTGTGTACAACGATTAGCGGACAGGAGAACGAGCCTTTACCACCCCTAATGCCGAATAACCAAGCGGGTATAGGCTTCACATACATATAACACATTTAGATACGTAGATGAATTTACATATATTAAGCACACAAATCCTATAAGTAATTTTCAGTTGCAGGAAACAGTGGAGAGAATCCCCTAACTAGATTGCTTTGTGGCAGCCCATCTGTGACTAATTACCCAATACGATCAAATAGCCAGACTAGAGCATTTGCCTTAACCCGATTATAGTCTGCAATTAACTGTGATTTACCTGTGATCGGCTTCGGGGGTCTCCTGCCCCCTGCAGCCAAGATTGAGGACACCTTCCCTGATGATCGCCCGCAGGCCAACAGTCATTACCACCAGGTCTTCCGGCACTTGTTGAAGGAAGCCGTTTACCTTCTTGAAAACTTCCGTCTTCGTTCAAGCAATATTTCTGATACCTGCTGGTCATGTGACGAGTCTAGGGTCACGGATCTTGACCGTGTTCTTAAGTTGCACCCATGGTCTTTACCCTACTATTCCTTTAGTTTATTTCACACTTCCTCCAGTATCGTTCAAATCAGCAAGTTATTACAGTAGTGTGTAGGCTAGAGACCAGGCCTCAAGTATCTTCCATACGATGTCTCTCCCATGAACTCGTGACCTCTCTCGAGCTTCACCTCTGAGTGTTCATTTGCCGTTTAAGGTGGTGAGCATTTTTTTGTAAACTTGGTAAAGTCCAACACTGAACGAAACTTTGATTTCATTTTACAAGCTATTATTCCACGCTCGCTTTCGTCAAATACCTTTGCAAAACCCGTGTAGATTACATAAGCATATTTTCTTCCTTCCAAGGCTCCCGTAATTCAGTGTGTTTAATAGAGATAATAGCCATGGTCTTAGTCTCTAAAGCCATACTGACTGTCTCAGGTTTCTTTAAAGTCAGTAACTTTGCAGAATATCGTAAACAGCCGAAACAAAATACTTATACGATAGAATGGCTCAACCTACAGCCAGAACGGAAGGCATTCCAAATTAAGTGCAAGTTGTTATACTCACTCATTGGCTTAATACTATTTAATGCATCCTCTCCAAGAAGTTTACCAAAGAGTTACAATACGTCAATTTCTCAAATTTAAACAGGCAAAAAAAAAAAAAACGTAACTATTCTAAGTTGGGTAAACTTACTCTTAACTGGGGATACATCGCCTTCACTTATAGTAGCTGGAAGGCAAAGCTTGTTGCTTAGGTTGAAGGACGACTTGTTACTTGTGTCCCATGGTCTCATCCCTAGTAAAACACATCCTCCCTCTCAAGCATCCGGTTAAGTATCATTTCACATGTCCACTACAGAGCCAAACTGCGACAAAACTAATAATATAAAACTTGGTGCACTCAAATTTCAGGATGTCAAGTAAAATATTGCCATTTACGGTACATACAAGATTTATTCCTAAAAACATTCAGACGCCATTCTATAGATCAAATTTCTGCACCAGGATCGAGGCTTCGTATAAAACTTACCACAAAATACCAGTCAGTGTTACCGACTTTGTCAACATTCAACTACCTGATGGACGCCAACAACACATCAATAACAGTTAATGGATGCACACACGTAACGCAACGCAAGCCTTCATTTTAAATTTCACTCAGTGTTAAGCTTTATTAATCAAAATATCGTCAAACGCGTCTTTATTTTCTCTCACTAGTTTGTCCAAAACACCAACAACATGGAGAAGAAACTTATATCTTTATTAAATAAAGTACTCATGGTTTTGGCTTTCATAGTAATTGAATATTTGCTTCCAGCCATAAAGCAGCTAATGAGCAACATGAAGTGGCACGAGATAATCTGCCAATTAGTGGATCTGCCAAACTCAAGACCCAGTTATGACGGTAATTAACTGGGAAAACCCTGGAGCTCCCTAATTATTCACACCGGTGACACATTACATATTTCTGCTATAATTAATAATGCCGGAGAGCCAGCCACGAGGAGTCATCATGCAGCAAATCTGAATATCTATGTACAAATCTCTCAGTAATTAGTGCCGGATGCAGCTAGCTTGTTAACACTGTTAATTGCCTAGTTATTCATCATCGCCTACACAAGCACCCCCCCCACCATCACCCACAAGACCCGTCCAACACTTTGGTAACTTTTCCGAAACGTTTCGCCTACATATTAGGCTTTTTCAGACTGGAACAATTTTCCCGTGGAACAATTTTCGTGACTATGGAACAATACTCTTCCCCAGGCTGAGGGAGTGACCACCAAAAATACACGTCTTCAAGGGTGATGGAATGATTACATTGTCTTCACATCTCTACTGCCTCCTCTCTACCCTACTGAAGAAGCCTACTGTATAGGCGAAACGTTTCGGAATAAAGTTACCTAACTGCTGCACATGTGTCGTACTTATCACCTTATCCGTGTTGTTTATCATTATCATATTCACCATCCGCAATACATGCCACTAACCACTGTAGAGCCTACTCCATCCCCCACTACCATGGCTTACATTATCTCACACCATTACTCACATTTATCATATACAGCAGCATCAACGGTAATCCCAATGATATACGTTACAATCTCGTACACTCATGATTAGGGGTGGGACGATTCCATATTTTTTGCAGATACCGATACCATGAAAATTAGCCAATACTACTTATACCGATACTTTGACATATACCTAATCACTTGTTCTCTCTAGGCTGGAATACTGCTGTTCATTAACATCCCAATTCAAAGCAGGTGAAATTGCAGATCTAGAGAATGTACAGAGAACCTTTACTGCACGTACAAGTTCCATCAAACACCTTAAGTACTGGGAACGCCTGGAAGCACTTGACTTGTACTCACTGGAGCGCAGGCGAGAGAGATGCATCATAATCTACATCTGGTAGATTTGGAGGGACTGGTCCCTAATCTGCACACATAAATCACTGTAGACAGCCTGACTGCCTGCATAGACAGCCCATGCTGTCTGCCAGCTGAGTTCATATTTCGTGCCATGATAGTTCCCATAGTTTCCGCCAGAGGGTAAGCCTGTAGGCATACCCATGTGAGTCTGCCTCACCCCTGCCTCTCTCTTCTCTCTTGGGGCCCAAACTTCAGTCAGTCAACAGGCCTAACTCCTCTCTCCCTCGCAAGGCGCATGGCCCGCCGGGCCATGGCCACAGACACGCAGCCTGTTACTCGCACCTTTATTACAAATAAAGTAAGAAGCCTCCGAAGACGTTATCATTGCATTCCCACGCCTCCAAAACGCCAAATAATACGTCGTTATATCACTCCCTACGAAAGCAAAAGACTTGGCAGGCGATGCCAGATCAGCCGGGTTGTGGTTCGTACGTTGGACTACGTGCGGGCAGTAGCAACAGCCTGGTTGATCAGGTCCTGATCCACCATGCGGCCTGATCATGGACCGGGCCGCGGAGGCGTTGATCCCCGGAATGTCCCCAAGGTAGACTCCAGGTATTCATAATGCTGTGTCACCATTCCTTCTCCATTCAACAATTTTTAATATATCACTAATATCATAATTTATACAATTCCCTCTGTACACATCCGGCTCACTATCGCCTTAATCACCCTCAGCTTGACAACGCACCTGAGCACCGTGATTGGCTCGTGGCTGGAACAATGTGCGCACTGTTTAACAATGTGCGCACTGGGTGGAACAATGTGCGCACTGGGTGGAACAATGTGCGCACTGGGTGGAACAATGTGCGCACTGTGTAAACTTGTTAGAGCGCGACCCTCTAGTCAGGTTCCCAGGAAAAGGATGGTCGATGCCACTTCCAGCAGGACGCTCTGGCCACAGCTAATTACCACGGCGTCCTTAACTAGCTAATGGTTAATACAACGTACTACTCATATCAGCAACTAGATGTGTTATGGTTACTGTACAATCTGAGAAAGGTATCCCGTAGGCAAGTCCCTCTCAGTATGTGCGAAAAGAACATTAGTGCAACAAACGTTCCTAACGCAGTTAAATAATGGTATTGAAAATGTGAGACAAAAGCTACAGCACGATTCTCGTAATACAACTTCAATAAAAACCATAAATTTTCACCTACACAGCCTAAACTCAAAAGTTATCCTTTTCATAAGCGGCATCAGATATTTAATACTGAAGGTAATACTGTAGAGGTAAAATTATTTCAAAGACAAGACAGATTGGCACCTGATACACTCCAATAATAATTCAAAGTATAAATACACAATGTTGCAAGTTTGAAGTCTATCAGATGAGGCTTTCTCAAGTTATCACAAAAAACCAAAACCAGAAAAGTTTTATAAAATGGCATCTGGCCTTCCCAAAAGTACCACGAGTTCCCTAGTTATAGATCGCCAGCGTTGAAAATCTGCAGCCCATCGAACAAGTTCAACCTATAAACAAAAACCTTGGGAAGAAAAAAAATACTGATCTCTCCTTTGGACACATCAGTATTTGTACCGAGTTCACTCTCGTACCAAACCTCAGGATATGCACAGGAAACCTGATTATAGAAAAACTAATGGGAAGGAAAGGACAATAAATATACGAGAATACTGAATATAAGTGGAAGTTTAGAAGACTGATCTGCCACCTGCATATTCATGCGAGAAAGAAAATACCAACAACAATGCCAAGTGTAAAAGTTTTAGCAGGCTTCTGTTTCACACAAACGACAGGAGAGAGGGAGGTTCATTTGGATAGGAAGGAGAATAAGGGAGGGGATCATTCCAACCATATTTTTGTTATTTATTGGCCAATTTTGTTTTAGTGTCTATATTCAAATATGTGTACAAGTTTTATGGCAACAGCCATGAAAAAAAACAAAAACTATTTTTTATATGGCAACACTTTGTATGCGCATAGGAAATTTTTGAAAAAACTTTCAATAAAAAGTTAAATATTTTGGGTACTTTTACCGAGTCTCAATCTGCAATTCAAGAACAATTTCTTGAATAACATTAAGAATTTTTATGATTTTTTAATAAATAATGATGCTACACATGCAGATATCCAACTAACTTCTTTCTGAGTTAATCGTCTCAGATGCATAATAATGACGTTTATACATTAAAACAAAAATTAAAAAACTGAAGAATTATCCGCAAAACACCAAGACAAGGTAAAATATATTAATATTGTTGGCGCGAAATTGTATTCCAGCCAAACTCGTAATTTCCGATAACTCGGCTCAGAGAAAAAAAAAATCAAACAAAATATTCCTTGAATTATAAAACTCCCCCACCCTTTTTTTTTTAATATAACTATTATTTTACCCAGGAATGAGCCATCCCCCACCTCCCAAAATAAGGCTCTGAAGTGTTCGGTTAATTCCAAAGGTGAGAAAATAAGGCGTTGTTCAAGGTCTGGCCGATGAGTGTAGTTGCTGCCGACGTCGCTTACCCTAAACCTTTTTCATAAACATTCCTGCTTATTTTCCTCCGTTTTCTCCCGTCCCCTCTATTATCTTCATAATATAATTCCTTGCTTGCCTGCCTGCCTCAGATCGGTGTCTATATACTCAGGTTGTCAATACTAAGGTTAATGAGGCCATCATAGGTTAAGTGGGTGTCTCCAGCAACCACTGCAACAACATTAATTCCGTGCACGCCAACGACCTGGAATCAAGGATTTTATTAGTACACACAAAACAAGTGCACGTAAGGCCCGTCACGCGCGCGTTCGCTCGTCACCACTAATCAAAAACAGTCACACATTTCTATGGTTTAGCTTCACTTACCACAATCACAGGCGGCCCAGCTGTACGAGTGAAATCTATGACGGATGAAACAATTTGATAGTCAATATAGAATGTGGCATTAGCACTAAAAGAAACTAAGAAAGAAGTTCAAATATTAAACCCAGGTTACCTAAAAGTGTCGATGTATATCGATTAAAAGATATTAACATACTTTTCGTACACAACTGCGAGAAACCTTTCGCTAAATAAAAGCTGTGTCGCATCCTATCATTGACCAACTTCGCTGTTTCTTTTCCTTGACGGCTTTCACTGTGCTCAATCTGCGCATATCATATATAGTGTAATATAAATATACATAGTGTGTATATTATATATATATATATATATATATATATATATATGTGTGTGTGTATATGTATATATATGCGCGTGCGAGCGTGTCGTTGCTGACAATTCAAGCTAACAACAAGACAAAGTTGAAGGCGGAAGCCATATTGTGTGTTATCAAGGTAGGAAATTCATTATAGTACCAATACATATGATTGGTGAGCCAGGTGGATAAAAACTTTTAAGTGCACAATACCAGCAAGGAAGCACTGTCACGCTTGGGTAAACAAGACTCAGACATGTCCTCGATAGTATATATATATTTATCCCTTAAAGGCGAGTTCCAATGTATATACCATAGTGTGAATTGCATGCGACTCATCAGTAGAGAGGCTTAAACTTAATTTACCAAAAATCCTCTAACAAGAAAATATCCGGAAATCAACCTGGATGGTTTCTACAAATACAAAGTAAATTAAAGTTAAATGCACAATTTTTCACAACTTATTAGGGACGAATGTTAAATCCATGTGTACGTTGACCAACAGTCCTTTTTAATATTGCATCATTTAATTGGGTGACTTATTTACTGATATACCTAAGTAAATGGTACATCACCTGTGGTGACACTATCCTTTTAAGAAGCTGCTTTGAATTCATTTTTTTATATCTTATTGACAAAGCACAAAACATGTTAAACATATTCCACTTTTAACATCATCATCAGTTGACAACTTGCTATTGACTTCATCAATTCGTTCTCATATTTCAAAGTAAATTTGTTTTTCACATTCAGTAATCCACAGACATGATTTGCTCAGTGCCATAGGCCTCAAGTGTCAGGAAATTTAGAGGAAAGTTAAAACATCCCCACCACATACGCCAAAACTGATACTGGGTTCTTCAGAAACATCCTGTGGGAAAAGTGGCTATTCAAGAGAAGAGTCCCCTACCCCGCTGTACGTACTACTCATTCACCATCACCACCTTAAAGGAGAGTGTGTTGGGAAGGGGAATGAAGGGATTCAATGGATACTGAATGCATTGGCTGACAAGAGTGTCACACACGAAGCCCTTTACAGGTAGTAACCCTCTCCAATTCCCTTCTATAAAAACGTGCAAACACAAAAATTGATGAAAATGTTTTAAATCATTCAATACGCAGCTATGATTAAAAACTCATAATTTAATTATGATACTCTGGAAGACAGACACCCCCTCTCCTACCTGGCAACATATTAGATGTACAAATTAAACTGCATCGCCTACTTCGTTAAAAACTACATTACCGTGTTAGCAGCAGCAACAGGTGTCAATGATAATTTACAAAATTTGTCAAATTGCTTTTAACATGAAGTATTGTACTAGTAGCAACAAAACATTACAATTACCACACATTAACACAATCAGTGCATACCGACTTGAAAGCTTGACAACCGAAGACAATCACCCTGACACCTAACTCTTCCTCCACACATTGCCAGGTGACCTCCGGATCTCCAGAGAAATCCGGAGAGAACCTTCCTCATTAAATAAGTATATCGCCTGTGTTTTTGGTCTGTTTCTTCCTCATATTCTGGAAGACTTGTTAAACAAAAATGGGTACATCAAGTGAGCTACTACCCTACTGAAATTACAATGGGGGAACTAACGCTAGCTATGTTTACCTGTCATATTCAATCAGGAAGGGTGATTTTACATATCATAATGAAGCTTCTCAGGAAGGCAGGACATGGGAAAGGAAGCAAAGGAAAAGGGAGAAGAGAATGAAAGCATAATATAAAAATTGAAAAGGGGAGAAGGGGAAACAAGAAGAAAGAGAAAGTAAGAATTTAAAAATCTTCCATTTACAAAGGTGATATCAAGGCAATAATTCTCCCTCAGGATAAACGAGGGCGATGTTGAGGAAGAGAGGATGAATATGGGGAGATACGGCGCGAAAGAAATGGAAGACGAGGGGAAAAGGAAGAAGAGAACTGGAGAGAGGAAAGGAAGAGAACTGGAGAGAGGAAAGGAGAGAACTGAGGAGGAAGGAAGAGAACTGGAAGAGGAAAGGAAGAGAACTGGAGAGGAAAGGGAAGAGAACGGAGAGGAAAGGAAGAGAACTGGAGAGAGGAAAGGAAGAGAACTGGAGAGAGGAAAGGAAGAGAACTGGAGAGAGGAAAGGAAGAGAACTGGAGAGAGGAAAGGAAGAGAACTGGAGAGAGGAAAGGAAGAGAACTGGAGAGAGGAAAGGAAAAGAACTGGAGAGGAAAGGAAGAGAAGGGATATGGATTAGATTCTATATTCTAGCGTGGAAGCAAAGGATAGAACCCTCTTTGTTTATGCAAGCGTGACTCTCCTTCCTTGATGCTATCAGTGTGCGTGCCATGTATCACTAGCAACGTAAGATCAAGCAGCAGCAGCAAAAGATGAATTAGTTGCGCAAGATTAAGCAGCACTTCCGGCATCACTACCATAAAAAGTATATATCACTTTCAAATGCCAATTTAGTCACCCCCACCCTTTCATCAAACCTTTTATCAGGTCATACATCAAACATAAAATATGTCACTTCCTTTAGGATTGCCCAGACTAGTTCACCATATCAAAACAAATTCTCGCTATACAAAACTGACGTACAAAGCAGACAATCTGCTACATTTGACAGACATTGTGACCTTTGACAGGAACCTGCATCTGATAACGAGACGCATTGTTTGGTTGACAAACACGTATGATATTTTATGTAAATAACACCTCTGACTTTTAAAAGTTAGTAACTAAACATAAGCACGTTTACGCACGAAACAAGTGATAAACAACGCTTTATTATTCGGTCTTTTTGTTTTCCTTCGTAAGAATATAAAATGAAAACAAAGAAATAGGATTAAAGTTATAATTAAATTTCAAGTCTTATCCAAACACGTAGGAAAATTTACATTTTTCTCATGCCACAAATCATAACTCGAAAAGTTAATGTAACTTCAAAGGGCACACCCACTGAATTTTTATTAATTCAGATGATCACCCATGACGCTACAAGCTCCTTTTTAACCAGAGCTTTCATTGTTTACTGTCTACTTTGACCGACCGACCGACCCACTCACACTTAAATACGACACAAAAACATGACAAATTGATCACAAGACTCCGGATAAGTGAACACAGCCCCAGCACTCCCCCCATAACCTGAGCGTGGAAGCACAGCATCTGTAGTGACCCTCACCCAAAGCAAGCATTACTTCCTTACCCTACCAGGATGAAAACATTGAAGCATCCGGGAACTCAACCTTGCACATGACTATGAAGGACTGTGTACTTGTTTTACTAATACAGCAGTCACTCCAACTTTGCCACAAGCAATACTGCGTTGTCCTAGAGGGTATTTTTGAGAACTTTACCCCAGTAAACTCTTATACCCTGCCTCTCCCAAACCAAATTCACATCTTAAGAAGTTCCGTACCGAAAAAGAGTCCTGGCACTTTTCCGGGTTCTCATCTTCATTGTAGTCGACACTGATAAAAACAATAATCACAGCTTCGTATCATCTCTGCTATATAAAAATAACATTTAAATTGCCACAGTGTAAAACAGGACAAACATTCAGTGGGACGAGGAAAACAGCATAATGTTCAACGGTGTCTAATCCCAACTGCTTAAATATGAAAAAAAAGGATCTTAAAACAGACCATCCCATAGAGCGAAAGGAACATGCAAAAGGGAGGAATAATCGTGTCAGGTTTATCAGAGAAATTGAAAATGCATCAAAGGTGAGAAAAAATAAAATGGATTATAAGAACTTTCAGAACAAAGTCATGCCGACGATGCCTTACAAATGACATGCGCTCTCGAATTTAGAATAGCGTGTTCACGGCAACTTTCAAGTGGTAGAGAGATCAAAGCTGGATAATGTACAGACGTAGTTTAAAACACGGATAATCAATAAAACAGCTAAACTACTTGGAATGCCTCTGTTATGAAAATAAGACACCAACTATAAATGGAATATACTTGGGTCAGGTCCATAATTTGCATAATGCCTATAACTTACTGGAGTGAACGGCGCAGAATAAACTCTATAAAGAATTGGTGCCACAAGCACAATTAAAGAATACTGCTTCAACGTTAGTCCCCGACTTTATCTTTGTAGCAGGTGAGAAAACTACTGGGAACAAAGGCGTTTTCAAGAATAAACTGGACCACTACCTGCTACAAGTGCCATGTCATCCACGTTAAGATAACTGCTTACTGGCTGCTGACAGCAACAGCCTGGCTAACCAGGCCTCCAGCCAGACTTCGAGAGGAGAGAACACTGGAAACCGGTGTGAAGTACGCTTGGTTGCACAAGAGAGCAAGCTCACTGCAATGGCCATCGCCTGCATGAACACAACGGGCATGTAAGTCACACCTGTCTGGCTGGTTGGTTACGCCTCACGCTACCTGCTGTAGCCTCTGTCTTCTGGTGTTGGGGAGGAGCAAGGGAAAGGTTGGAGCAAACAAAGGGAAAACTGAGGAAAAAATAAGAGTAAAAGGGGAGGAAAGGAAGTAAAGGAAAGGGAGTATAGTAAGGAATGGATGGGGGTAGGAATAGATAAAGGGTGGTAGAGAAGGGGTGGAGGGAGTAGGGAAAGAAAATGGAGATAAAGGGAGGGAGGGGGAATAAGAACTGGAGAAATTAAAGACGTAGAAAAAGTGAAAAAAAATGAAAAAAATAAGAGGAACAGAAGACAGGGAGGGGGAGGAAGAGAGAGAGAGAGTAATGGATGTGTGTATCCTGAGCATACATTCCCCACCCAAGGGTGTAGCTACAGTACATATATAATTTACCTGCAATTTAAATATTGAAAATTTAATAGTGTGCGAGTACCAAGATTTGGTCCACCTTTATCAATCGTACAGTATATCCACGGTGCCGTCTTGCATGCATGCTGAGTATATATTATCCTGGAGTTTTATTCTAGAAATTCGTATGAAACCTAACCTTGTTTGCTTTATTGCTTATGGTTACCCCCCCCCAGTCCTCTTACTTTCTTATCTAATAGATTTTTCCATACAGTATACCTATAATTTTAAATCTTCATACATGTATTTTAAATCTTTAAATCTCTCTACATGTATTTTAAAGTTAATTTTCCTTCTGTGTTCACTAGGTTAATTTTTATATAAAAAAGGAATTTCCTCCAAATTTCGTGTGTGCATGTTGTACGAAAGTTCTTAACATGCGGCTCACTGTTCTAGTGATTGATTAGCCTGAATAATTTTGCCTAGGGACTGCACGCAAACAGCAATCACATCCTGGTTGCCCAGGCATCTTATAATTTTTTATATGTTCATTTAAAAAGATTTCTGCCTTTAATCCTACGATACTTTATATATATATACTGAAAGGTGGTCAGACTTCGGATATTGAAATTGCCTCTTAAATGTGCTTATACTACTCCAGTTATACTACCTCACTGCCGACTAATGTTCCCTTATACCCCTAATACCTTATTTATACTTCTTGCCCTTTTACCCTCACGAAGCCTCAAACACGCAAGTATAAGGGTAAATTATTTACTTTATAATTAATAATAAAATGAATGCGTAAATCCAGCAACCTCTAAGTACAGCATATTCTAAAAATAGAGCACAACTCTCGCTGGTAATGTTTAGCAGTCTCTCGGGACAATAAAACTTACATAAAAGTCTTCAACTCCTGACAACTTTAAATACGGGTATCACCCACACTCAACTTTAAACGAAAACAACTGCTCCCACACCTACATTCTTTCTTTTTGCAGCGAGACCAACACACGCCTAGAGCGGTGCAAGCAACATCACAAACATTCACGTCGGCATCCAGGACAGGTTGCGCAAAATTTCAGTCTTCTGTCTTAGAGTTGATATTGGCAATGACGAGTAACTTACTTGCGACTGAATTAAAGTACAGTATATTCACTTGCAAAATGAGTGACACTGCCCAACAAACTCTTTCCTTAGTGTCCGGAGACCAGCACAATGTCAACATCAACATGAACGTGAAAAAATTAGGAATATCAGTTTTAAATTTATTATAACTTATTAGGATTTTGCTAAATTTTACCCTTGAAAAATAAAATGCAGTTCACAGAGCAAATTTATATATAACAAAAATAACTTCAATACATAAAATATTCCTGATAAGTTGTCCCATATTTGATACATACTTTCGATGATTTCAGAGAGCTCTTCTACTCTGAGCCCGGCCTTGGGCCAGGCTCGTCTAGTGCTTGCCTGGTCAACCAGAATGTTGCTGCTGGTGCCCCATCCACAAGGCGATGAAAGACCCCTACGGGTTTAGAGTTTCCCCATTAGGGTAAATATTAATAATTAAAATTATAATAATCTTGACCAACAGCATCACTCACATTACACTCTCTGCCTAGACCAAGATGATGCTCTCTACAGGGTATAGATGTAAGTTAATTTAATGAGTCACATAGTTAGTTTTTTCTTAGTCTGAAGGTGGTTAAATTGTGGAAAAACTCGAGGATGACGTGCTGGAAGTAGGAATTTGCCAAAATATTGGAATCAGTTAAAAACTGAATAGCGATATCGGGGAGTATCAGTTAATTTTGATTGTATCGTATAGGTCTTAAATTGAGTATCGGTTAGTATCGTCCCACCCCTAGCTAGAAGCAGTTTATATGCTATACCCTGGATTTAAAAAATGATAAAAGTTCCATAAAAAGAGACTAATTAGAAAACTTTAAAACAGGTGAAATGGGAGACAAACTATTACAAGGCCGGGAAACTGAGAGGAAAGAATGAACAGTAATAAAAGGAGAAAATTCCTCTTGGGGAAATGTTCCAGTGGGTCAAAATTGGAGTATGCAGGTGTCTGGTGCCCACGCCTAAGAAACGTGTGGATCAGAGTATGTCCCAAGAGCTACGAGATGTATTCCAGAACTAAAATGTACGAGTTGTGATAAAAGGTCCAAAACATTAAAGCTGTATACGCTACTGGAAAATTTTCGTTGCAAATCGCGTGGTAGAACGGAATAAATTGAAGGACATAGTAAATGTTACAACTATTGGAAATTTAAAGGAAAATATATGAGAAACATTTATTAAGTTGCTAAATCATGAGCACTGGTCTGCTCCTGTAGTGACAAATATGTAAAAGCAAATAGGCAAACCAGAGCCCAGAGGGCCAGGAGGCGAGAGTTCGTGATGAGTTGAGAAGTATGGTCCATCTGCAGAGATCTGACCCAAAAATCCCAAATAGGTGAAAAAATCTAAATAATTTGCATAACAAGTAACTGGAACACTTCCGTACCTCACACCGCTGGCTTAAATCAATAGTCGAGTAACTTGGGTACACAGGCTAAAAACCAAGTGTACAGTATACACCACTGCTAGCTTTGTTAGCTACACATATAGTACCCAAGCACCAAGCACTCTCTCCACAGCTCCTCTACCACCCCCGTCCCGCTCAATACCCAGATACCAAGCACTCAGGCTGCTCTCCGCGACCTCTGTCCTGTTCAATACCCAAGAAGCAAACGCCAAGCATACCCCCTCCCCTCCTCCCACCTGCTCACCTAAACCCCTGACCTGTACAATACGCAGATGTCGGCAGCTTTCATCTTGACATTAATCCTCCCATGGTGGCTTCCACTGTCATTCCTGATAACACGCACGAGGAAAGATATACGAGAGCATCTCCTGGATCTTCAGTGTCTCCCCAATAACAGAACAATAAACTAGTTCCAACGTTGCCCAGCTAAGTCGCGGTTTACACCCACACATTACTAATGATCACTAAGAGGCAGTTTGGTTTCAAACTATTTTTCAGTTGCAGTATAGTTCTGCTAAGTAACCCCCCCACACACACACTAATGATCACCAAGAGGCAGTCTGGATTCAAATTATTTTCCAGTTTACGGCATAGGTTGAATAACAGATTAAATCATATATTATTCCCAATAACAGCAAAGGCCAAGCCTTAATAATTTTGAGATTATGGTTACAGACCTTAGAGCCGCGTATTCTTACATGTTTCATACCAAGCATGTTATAAATTGAGACATTACATGGAAGATGCACAACGCACCAAGTTAGCGATTATTCCAGGAGCATTACCCCCGTGTCTCAGGCTCAGACCAGGCCTTCTGGATTGGTCAGTCGGGGTGGTTGTGTCTGCGGCACTCAACCACTCCCTACGCGGTATGACTCATAAGAGTTTAGCGCTTCATGGTAGAAAATACAATTAGCAACACTCACCTGACGTAAGGACTCCACTCCAGCAGATCAGAAGCAGTTGGCAGCAGTTTATCAGGCTCCCTCTTGAAGACACAATTACATCTGAAGCGTTGAAAAGCCTTGAACTTATTGCATCTCTGGTTTTCACTGGGGGTTCTCTGCAAATTACGCATTGCCTCCTGCTCTCGGATGAGGTTCATTCACTGTGTAAATTTTTAACCACCTCTCAAGTATTTTCCCCATGTGAAAATTATGGTTGATCTTCCTCGCCTGTGTTCCAGGGATTAAACATAATAGTACACAAGGACTGTAGTTATAAGAAACCAAGATGCCAGGAAACAGTTATGGTGAAAATTAGACACACATGCAACATCTGGGTATCTTTACTGTAGGTATTGTATACCCTTCATGTACAACCTGTCACACAGACACTGCAACATCGTGGAATCTTGGTTCAGAGGACATCTCCACAACCTTCTTCACTGCTACTAACCCGTCCCTTGGGTATGACCTACTTCCACTGGGGAATAATGCCTGCCAGTGAATGCCTTCGACTACTACCCGTCCCTTTCCGTCTGACGCCAGTATATAAGCGCCAGCCTTGTCTGTGCTCAAGATTCTTCACGACTACGGTGCTATTCACACCAACTCCAAGGCTGAGGGACTGATTACCTCATATTTTGTATATAGTTCTACTGTCTTCCAATTATGTCCTAGAATCTGTATTGATAAAGCCACTGGAGGGCGAAACGTCTACAATAAAGATACCCAAATGTTGCATATGCGTAATTTTCATCTTGTCGGTATTGTATACCATTCTTGTACAACAGTTATGGTGAACGATTAGAGAAGACCAGGACAAGCAGGAATCAGCTACCAAGAGTTCCACTTGGGTAGTCACAGTTACCTGCACTAACACAATCTTCTCTGGTGCTACCTCATCCTCAACTTCTCTCTCCATTCTCCATCACACTGCTTGCCTGATTAACCGGCTGTTACTGCCGGTGGCCCGCTGATCTAGTCAGCACAGCCTGTTTGACCTGGCACCTAGGAGAGATGCGTATCCAGTTTCCTCATGAAAACGTCTACATTTGTTCAGGGAATGTTTCTGGTAGTGTTTTAAAGTCTGAACCCACAGATGTTGATACAATGTTCTCTTAATTGTGCCACGGCGCCCCTATTTTTCAGTGGGTTTACTTTACACAGCATGTGGAATACTGATGACAGAACACCAAGCATACTCTGGTCAAAATGCCTGCTTTTCCTAACTCTTCGTACAGGCACCGTCCGGCTGGCGGACTCTATGCAAAGAATTTTAGCTACCCTTCCCTTCTTCAAATCAAACCTGATTGCCTTCCAATCAATGTCTCCCCAGGCGCTCTGCCTGACTTACGTTTTAGAGCTTCCCGTGATTATATAAAAAAAATCAGCTGAAATGGTTGAGTATGTAGGGTGTGTGGTGCTTTACGGAGTCGGTGCTACATAGCAGAAGCAGGGTGGTGAGGATGGTTAGTTGCTTCTGAAGCAACAATATACAGGGAATACATTTACTGGTGGGCGTTCACCCGTTAGAGTTGTACGGGGCATCAAAGCTCACACCCAGGGAGTTGTGGCACATCAGTTAGCAACAGCCAACAGTTGACCTTCAGCGACAACCAGTGTTGTAACTGGACTGGCCCGACCACCACGAGTAGCACAGCTATTAATAAGGTCACCCGCTCAAGTCCAAAACATAACCCTCAGTCATTTCTGACTCACCGATCAAGGTCACTTTCCTCCGTGCTTACCACAGTCATCGTCCTCCGTGTTTAACACAAGGTCGCTGTCCTCCGTGCTCAGCACAAGGCCACCACCATATTGTGTGCTTAATACAAGTACTTGAGTTCAAGTACAGAAAATGACCACGAATAACACGGCCGTCCATAAAATATTGTAGGAGCATCAAAGACACGAGCCTCTACCTCACGAAGTTAAAGTCACCAGCCAAACATGGGTTGATGAGTGGAAGCAAGAGTCATGTGGATGCAAACAATGACCAGTTTAATCCAAGGAATAAAAAGCATCACCACCCCAACATTGACCACGAGCGAAGGCTATCTTCCTCTCCGTCACCAACTCTCTCAATGACAACAATATCGCCGCCAGCCATCTCTGCCACTACATGTCATCACCACTGTCACCGTCCGTCATTACTACCACTGCAACTGCCGCCGCCGCCAACCATCAAAACTGCGCAACAAGCTGCACAATCACATACTAACACTATCGCCCAAAACAAATACGATCCTCTCCGCATGGACGCCAACCTAATACGGAGCACAAACTTGTCTTGCATTGGGTTTTCCAAGACAACACTCTGACCACGTCAACGTTGTCTTAAGATTTTGTGACAGCAATTCTCGAGTATAGGGTGGCCGAACCTGTACCTCTGTCTCTTGAGATAACTTTACACATGATATACGAGTTTGCTTCGATAGTACATGTTTGCAAAACCTGTCCAGCGAGTTACCTTGCTGGTTTACATGCAGTTACGTCACCAGGTTGGTTCACCTTTGTAGGGTGAATTTCATTTGCGTCATGCGCTTTTACTTCGTTTGCTTCTGTTTACCTGTATGTAATAATTGCGACGTTTCGCCACGAGTGGCGAAACGTAGCAATTACATACAGGTAACGTTTCATTTAATAAATGTCCTGAAGTGTATATGTGTCATTTTCCACATCTTGTCGGTATGACCATACTACCTTCTGCAGTGTTCCTGACGCGGGTGTCAACTCGTCAAACAACCGCTGGCTGGCTTACCTGAGCTTTGTTTTACAAACCCATTCCAAAACAAAGGAGAACCACTTAGCTATGCAGCCTAAGATGATACTTTTGTTGCTAGTTTTGTCAGTTTACCTATAACATGCCTGTTACCCGTTTCGAGGGATTTCTTCACCAGGTTCCAGATCAACCAACTCTGATGTGATGGATGTGGGCCAGCGGGCCGCCAGCAGCAACAGCCTGGATGACCTGGCGAGCTTGGCCCCGGGGCCAGGCTCTGGGAGTAGAAAAACTAGGTGCTCAAAGGACATATGGAAGCCCGGCCTGAGCTAGACCTCTTTATGGACTCCCTGAGAAATCAGGCTGTTATTAGTTTTATTTAACTAAAAATATAACTTCTCCAGCTTCAATGGCTCTGGAAAAAATATGACCGAAAACGATAAAATATAACAAGATGGTTTTAAGCTGGAAAAATTTAGATTCGGGAAGGATATAGGAAAGCACTGGTTTGGTAATAGAGTTGTGGATGAGTGGAACAAACTCCCGAGTACCGTCATAGATGCTAAGACGTTGTGTAGTTTTAAAAATAGATTAGATAAATACATGAGTGGGTGTGGGTGGGAGTTGGACCTGACTAGCTTGTGCTACTAGGTCAGATGCCGTTCTACTTCCTTAAGTAAATGTGACTGAATTGACTAGGTTAATGCATCGGCTTAAGCCGGTGCGAGAATTTGACCTGCCTCGCATGGGCCAGTAGGCCTGCTGCAGTGTTCCTTCTTTCTTATGTTAACGAGTCCCTTCACGCTAATGGTAAAAGTAAAGCGTGAATTGGCAGTGTGTGTTCCCTAGATAACAAAGAAACCTAGGTAAGACAACACTGGCGAGACCAGAGGAGAGTGGCTGACACCAGCTACCCAGAGCAATCTGGGTTACATTGTTGTGCTTTAGCCAAAATGTGTTAACTTGGCGTATTATTTAAGTTGATCCAAGAGACGTCAGGCAGGAAAAAGGTAAATTACACTTCGTCAATTTAAGGGAAGTTAAGCTCAGTTGCTAAATTAGTTTTAGTGTAAAATTAAAAAAAATCGTATACCATTTTAATAAACAGAAGTAAAATATATCAATACACAAGCTATTTTTTTTAATATACATTTTTAAATCAGTCCAGATCTACTGGATTGACTGTCAAAACGGCCCAAGATCAACAATTCGTTTGTGGGAATCCTCTAAAAGGACCCAACAAGCCAAAAGTTTAGTGTTGCAGTGACCACCAAGGTCATTTAGCTTCAGAGATCAGAACTCCACGCACTTGATAAATCAACATTTCACTCCTACTTGCCCCTCTATTTGCTTACTGAATAATATACGTATACAAATGGAATCCAATCCCATGAGAGCACCGAGCCCAAATGAAGCGGTTATTTATGGAATGTTTAATTAAGGCGGCACATTAAGTCGCAGGTCTAAAGTATCTAAGAACCTATTTCTAAACGTAGAATTTTCCTTTTCAGCCTCTTCCACCGAGATTGGGTGCGCCCCCCAAAAAAAAAAAACACGTTCACTGTCATTCACTCAACTGCTGTTTTGCTAGACAATTTAAAAATTTTACCACTCAAAACGCCTAAATAATAATCTGCTTCATTGTACATAACTCATTTTGGCTTGTATTGTAACTTTGAAAGGACTGCTATTAATGTAAAACTCTCCTTCACTAAATGCTTTACTGAAAAGATTATGCAATATAACAATTAAAACTTATTTACCTTTCCATAGTCTCCTTATAAACGCTGAATAAATTCAGCTCTTCTGCATAAGTAGGTAAGCTAAGTGCTGCATGTGCATAACTGTCATACATCCTCTACTATGTTAATATCCTTCATGACTCACGAAATCGTAATGACACGATTGCAAACAAACCATGCCACGGGCGGGGATAGAACCCGCGATCAGAGAGTCGCGGGTTAGCTACTGGCTAACCCGCTAACATGATGCACCTTTCTTGGTTTTTTGCAACAACTTGAGTTCCTAGCTTACGATGCAACGATCGTTTTGCAACACTTGCAGTGTAGGAATTCACTGTTGTAATTCCTTGTTTCAATATATTTCCTTGAAGTTAAAAAAAATACTAATTATATTCATGCTATCCAAGGATATGTTGGGTAATAAACTAAATCATATTACATTAATTTTTGTGAGGTTACGTTGCTAAGCAACTTTCAATACAAATAAAGAAATGGAAATGTTAAGTCACGAAAATATATAATAGAATTTTTTTTACAAATATTTTTAGGGAAGTTCAGCTTTTTGTCCAACTCTTCCTGAACAACAAGGAATACTAACGAATTAAACAGAGCCAAACTTCATAAAATATAACTTCTAATGACCCACCAATAAAGATTGAGATTGCGTTAGTCAATTTTACTGACTCAGTTCGATGTCTATTATTCTTCAAATTATTTATCACCTCTAGATAACTTTCATCAATTACTTTCTAAAACTCCGTGGTGTTCAGCCAAGCTTCCTGAGTTAGCAACGCGAGCTAATCTAAATTTGCGAACACCGAAAGTGAGAGTAAAAGTGGCCCTTATGGCACAATGCTCATCACGTCCCGTCTGTGTCATTTCCGCTCAGGACAACTGATGTTTGCATCACAGCATCCTGTTTTCAAACTCACGACACTCCCATATTTCTAACACGCCGCCTCAGTTTCCTACCCGCAGTTACTGTGTAATTATCTACACGTAATTATAATGTTTGGTGATTTCAAGCCTCAGTTCTTGTTCCCACTTTATATTCTGTTTGCTGACTGTTGTGCCTATACTCGGAAAGTAAATGAGGAGGTTGATGATTTAATATTGACCCGCTCAATGTCAATGACACTGGTGGTGGTGGCAAAAAAAAAGCAGCCACTGGCTTACCGGCCCGAGTGACTGACGTGGTCGGTAACGATAATATCTGTCGTATTCTGCTCTCATTCGTTTCTGAAGCGGTGTACTGTATTAGCCTCCCCTATGGAATTCATATTTCTGCTCCACTTTCTTATTACTCGAATATACGTCTTCGTGGCTCATCTGGGTCTTCTTTTTCACGTACATTTCCCTCTTCAATATGATCCCCTGAGCCTTCTATCATAATGATGACTAATTCTGCATGCTTCCAGCGTCTTGTGTATAACAAAATATTTTTAAAGTCGCCTGACGACTAGGAGACAACGCCCCCACTAATATATGGTCCAAGAAACCTGCTCTGATCCTCCACTAGGTACGATAATTTTTTGCTATGGAAACAAGGCGTTTTTGCATGTCTTCTCAGTTGGATAACCTCCGATACGTCGCCCATTAAATTCTCCAAGGCTAATGAGCATTTCAATTTTACGAGTTCTACATGCAAATAACTCCTGAAAATAGTTGACACTGATAACAATACAACTTTACATACAGTATATATTTTTTTACATGAAAGATACACAGTTAACGATTGGTTTGTTCTGTAATGTCAGAACTGTCCTTAAATGTAGTAAGAAGACAAGTGAAGAGCAAATCATTTAATAATAGTTTCGATCTGTTGCGAGAGTTAACAGGTCAACGCTCACCATGAGACGTTATTACCAAGTTTGTGAGTGTCTTCCCATAATGATGGGTTGAACACTAACACCGGGAACTTACATAATGACGAGACTTCTTGTTACATCCATAATCACCAGACATACATCTTGCAGACTAACAAAGTCTAGGTTGTACACTTAACTAAGGAATTAACTGTCCTGTCAGTTACACTCCAATCAACGGCGAAATGAGTCATTTCACTTTAATAAATTATTTTGCCTTGATAAATAGTACTAACCAATTAAGTTCACAAGGCAGTTATTGGTATCAACTTCTCCGTTTCCTTCTCAATGGCTCTGGTTTTAACACAGTTGTTCGTGTTCACAGTCTACGAGATAAGTGCTCCATCGACGCCACGGGCAAGTCTACGAGATAAGTGCTCCATCAACGTCACGGGCAAGTCTACGAGATAAGTGCTCCATCAACACCACGGGCAAGTCTACGAGATAAGTGCTCCATCAGCGCCACGGGCAAGTCTACGAGATAAGTGCTCCATCAACACCACGGGCAAGTCTACGAGATAAGTGCTCCATCAGCGCCACGGGCAAGTCTACGAGATAAGTGCTCCATCAACACCACGGGCAAGTCTACGAGATAAGTGCTCCATCAACGCCACGGGCAAGTCTGGATAAGTGCTCCATCACCCAGGGCAGTCTCGAGACAAGTGCTATCGGCCACGGCAAGTCTACGAGATAAGTGCTCCATCACGCCAGGGCAAGTCTACGAGATAAGTGCTCCATCAACACACGGGCAAGTCTACGAGATAAGTGCTCCATCAGCGCCACGGGCAAGTCTCGAGATAAGTGCTCCATCAACACCACGGCAGTCTACGAGACAAGTGCTCCATCACGCCACGGGCAAGTCTACGAGATAAGTGCTCCATCAGCGCCACGGGCAAGTCTACGAGATAAGTGCTCCATCAGCGCCACTTGCAAGTCTACGAGATAAGTGCTCTATCAACCCACGGGCAAGTCTACGAGATAAGTGCTCCATCAACGCCACGGGCAAGTCTACGAGATAAGTGCTCCATCAGGCCACTGCAAGTCTACAGATAAGTGCTCCATACGCCACTTGCAGTCTGAGATAAGTGCTCCATCAACGCCACGGGCAAGTCGAGATAAGTGCCCATCAGCGCCACTTGCAAGTCTACGAGATAAGTGCTCCATCAACGCCACGGGCAAGTCTACGAGATAATGTCCATCGACGCCACGGGCAAGTCTACGAGATAAGTGCTCCATCAACGCCACGGGCAAGTCTACGAGATAAGTGCTCCATCGACGCCACGGGCAAGTCTACGAGATAAGTGCTCCATCAGCGCCACGGGCAAGTCTACGAGATAAGTGCTCCATCAACACCACGGGCAAGTCTACGAGATAAGTGCTCCATCAACACCACGGGCAAGTCTACGAGATAAGTGCTCCATCATCAGTGCCACAGGCAAGTTCAGCAGTACCCAAGTGCTAAGCTAACGTCGATACTATACTTCGGGGAGCAGGGCTCACAAGGCACAACCTGCAGTAGCGTAATAAAAACAACCTCCCCACTGATAAGACAAGTGGGGATTTAAAGACACCAAGTAGAGGAACAAAATATTTATTAAAGCTTCATCCATACTGCGTTTTATAAAGTACCTGAAAACGCCACTGTGGATGAAACTTTACAAATGGTCCAAGTCGGGCCGAAACGTCTTGGTAAGTTTCTCTCTCCTATGTGTAGGGTGTGTATTGTTCCAGTCACGGTATTGTGCCTTTTTGTTATTTATGGATGAAACTTGATCCAATAAGATCTTTTCAACGTGTCTGATTACCACCAGCTGTCATTCCCTGCAACACCACCATAACAATCATATTCCGCTGCACGACCTCCGTAGACCATACACCTGATCGGGGAATAGAGGGTAGTCAGGTTTAATCCAAGGAAGGGGAGTGTAGACCCAAATTGCTGGATCAATTATTATAATCAAAACCAAGCGCTAAACCCACTAGGGTCCTTGCTGGATCAAGATCCTCTCAAATACACCATGGATCCTCCCTTGAGGACGGGGAAGTGGGGGGTTCCCCTTCTTTATTAAACGTCAATCTGCTTCTCTCTGGCTGCCACAGTTGGGGCGCTCTTAAATTTTCCTCACCAGCCTAAAACGACAAATGGAAAGATTTTCTGTCAAGGAAGGATTTAATGTGGCATTTTAATACCATTTCTGCCCCTCCCTGTGCCAATGTCTGGTATAATAAACAAATTTATGCAATGGGTCACTAAACGGTGTGTGTGTGGGGGGAGGTTCGACCCCCCAGAGCAAGCCAGTTTTAAAGCTAACACAAGCCAGTGCGCTATCCACTATCATGCTGGCCTAATTGATTGCTAGTTTTAGGCCTGGTTAGCCAAAGGTTCTTTTCAGCGAGTTGTTGACAATCGTGTCGTAAGATTAGGCGAGTCATGTAATGGGTAATGTGACTATATAGAAATTGATACTCTCCCTAACAACAATACCAATTTACTTTTGAATTATACATAAAATATTTATATTTGTTTATATCTGAGTAATCTATTTAAGGTCATGAAAAACTGGCACGCATTATACAGTATTTCGTATTGCCAGAACAAGTGTACAAGCTTTTAAGAGGAAATTGGACCACTATCTGTGAATGCTTGACTAGTTACTGTAGGTTATGACTGTGGCCATGCGGTCCGCAAGCACCAACAGTTGGGATGATGTAGAGAGACAAGGACGGGCTACGAGGGTAAAAGCCACCTTGGAAACCAATTACATATTAGTCACCTTAACACATTTTACACAAACTTTTCCCCCAGGACAGTAAATATAATTCACTGCATAAATTATACATATATAAAAACGCTAAGCCCCTTAAGGTCCTTCAGGGCCTGGGGGAATAAAAGGTAATCACCATTATCGCAAAACAATGTTAAAACCCCACACCGGTGGATTTTTAATTTGCTGGCCGTGGAAACTAATGTGACCACAAAACCACTACATTTCCACTTCTCTGGTTTGCCTATACAAGTCACCATTCTCGTGCCTATATTTAATTGAAAAATCCTTGGCGAGATTCATCAATAAAGATATACAGCTTATGGGGATTATAAACCACTTTTGTACTTAAAAGGTTAACGAGTCTAATCAAAACAGCCAAGTCGGACAAAAGTCCGAATGCCTTTAAAAAATACAAAATCATAATAACCATAATATATCATAATAATAATAATTAAATATACACAAGAATGTGTATATGCGTTGTGTACAGCGTTCTCCGTTCACATGAGATATACCACTCGCCCATATTCTGAAGAACAGAGCTGCAGTTTCAGGCAGCTAATGTGCACATCACTCAGTCAGGATAAGCAGCTTAATTAAAGTTTGTCAGTAAGTGGATGGGTGACCGCGTAGTTAACTACGTCCTTGGCAAGGGAAGTCTCCAAAAAGTCATAGGTTTCTTGTGCTCAAAATAGGTATACTCTGGACTGTTTATATCCTAGTAAACACAGGTTATGTACTGTACATATAATCAGGGATGCATATAGAGACGAGAGGTGGCAGGGCTGCCACTACCAAGCCTTGCTTACCACCTCTATCCCTGCCTCGGTTACTTTCCTCTATCCCTGTCTATCTTACTTACCTCTATCCCTACCGCCCTCATTAACCTCAAGCCCGGTCTCGCTCACTTACCTCTAGACCTGCGGTATTTGCACCAGCACGCCACACGAGTCACTCTTGAGGTAATATTTAGTTTAACGAGGCATAAAATCAAACTCGGCAGCAAATCTTACCCACCAATCTTAACGACACAAGTCTAATGTAACGTTCAATACTTACCGCCTGAAGCAGCTACAGTCACGACAAAATATTGTACATACCTGAAAATAAAAGAAATGAAAATTAAACAGCTGAATACAAATAAACACACACACAGTATCCCTAAGGAACTTTAACAACAATTCCTTCAGAGCTATACACACACATTAGACAATATTAGAGTGCCCAGAGAATGAAGTCCACCACCTGGGCAATCATGTATTACTCAAAAAACGGTCCAAAGGCTTGCAACCAGGGTAATGCCAGAACTGAGAAGAGTGCATCATGACGAAAGGCTTAAGGAACAAAAGCTGACAATCTTGGAAGATGGAACATATGATTAAAGCTCACGCAATCACAAGATGAATTAGAAGAAATAGGTTCAAAGGGGCACATGTGGAAGCAGAAGATACATGAACCAAAGAGAAGTAAGGAAGTATTTCCTTAGTCTCAGGGTAGTCGAAGTGTGGAATGATGTGGAAGAGACAGTGGTGAAGACAAACTCTCTACACAACTTCAGGAAGAGATAACGCCCCGAGGCCAAATAATGTGCTGCCGATCAAAGTAGTCTAGGTGGAGGGGCCAGGAGCAGTCTCTCGACCCCCAGCAAACAATGCCGAGTTCACACAGGAGCGTGCGCATAGATGGGAAAGCCTTATCCAAATATTACCTGTGGCCTAAAAATCTATGCATTACTAAGACAAAAGCATAGTACAATGGCAGCTCTGTTCCTGTGGTAATCCAAAGATTATTCCGGGGATAGAAACAGCAGCCCCTGGACACACATTCGAGTAAACTTCTACAGAGAACAACCTTGCCAACATGGACAGTAGGATAGCAGACATCCATCCAGGAAGCAGGATTATGTCTTTTGTCTCATGAACATGTAAGAGACAGGTTAATCTTACGAACTTTGTAAATGGTCCAAGTTGGACCGAAACGTCGTCGTAAGATCCTCTCTCCTGTGTGCTGGCTATTTGTGTATTGCAAACTCATACTCAATCAGTAAACAATTGTCCGCTCAACTGCATTTAAGTTGTTATTCCTATATTTCCACTTAGGGGAGGAATCGTAACCTCCAAACATTCTGGAGACGAATGGCTACACGGGTTTAGCACTTCAAATAAATATTTGTTTGATGGTACTTAAGACTGAGCTAGCTTCACTCACCCGAGATCATCCATCCATACACACACACACTTAGCAAACGCCCGCAACAATTCTGAAAGATTTTGTAACCTGAAGTCACCCTCCAAACAGATCAAGTTAAACACTACAAAAGGTGTGTTTAGCAGCATCAATGGCTTCCCTTCTACTTGCTTATGATGACACTTTTTAGATTACAGAACGAAGAGACTGACTCTCTCTTGGCAGTGCTTGGTATATATTCGTCATATCTGTCTGAATTAATATAGACCACAGGAATAATTTTTTTAATTAGCTTAAACAATGAATACAAGACAAACACGAAGCAAAATCCCACAGCAATTCTGTCAAACTAATAACACGCTTCAGCAAGTTACGCCCATTTCTATTTTAGTCGCCCATCAAAACCTGGGTTGGCATCATCCACGACAAGGGGTAGGAGGAGGCATCAGGTTTAGATCCGTTAACTGGAGTGCTCTGAGCAGCCCAACCCACCACCTGCACTAGCAAGGACAAGCATCTAGAGGTACAAGCGGCAGCAGCTCTGTCCAAGCAAATTACCACATTGTTAGGGCACACCCCACAATTACTGCCCACATCCTCATCCACATACTTGGTCCCTAGAGAGCCAGAGGGAAGGAGGGTGGTTTTGGGAGAGATGTAACCACTAGCGCGCCGCTGGCTCCAAAACCACCGACGCCATCCTCTTCATACCTCACCCTTGCAACTCCAGGAAGGGGGAGGTGTGAAGAGGGGCTGCAACATCCGTACCTCCAGTCCTCTTCTTCAAAAACCAGCATCACTCCATCCCTCAACATCAATATCTCATAGAGAGAACAATTATTACCCGTTCCATAAATCCTAGGACGAAAACTAAAAAAAAAAAACTTCCCGCCTCATACCCTACCTATCCCTCGTCATATCACCGTAGTCTTATTCCCTCTTTTTTTTCACCTCGCTGCACTCCGCACACTAAACTATGTAGAGCAATGCTGGCAGATGTCTTTTTGAAAGGGTGCTAAAATTATACGATAAATTTATAAAAGAAGATGGGAGGAACACTGCCGCCATACGTTGTATTTATGTACCTGTAAACACAATTTTTATCCATTATGGTAACATTATACAAACAAATACCATTATTATCAGGCAAGTGGTGACAGCTTGATACTTGCGAGAACCCACTGGTGATTTATCACAAGGACAATTTTTGCCTTCATTAAAAAAAATCAATTTTATGTACTAGTTTGCCAATTAACAAATACGTTTTTAATATCCTAATATATCAGGAAATTAAGTTTTGAATTCCCAATTAATGTAGTCTGGTCATCAGTTTACTTGATTTCGGTGACTCGTTATGCTTTGCCAATTTTACACACAATTACAGATTATAATCATAACTAAGCACTAAACCAAAAAGGGCCATAGGCGCTGACAATTACAGAAAGCTTATAGCTTTCCTGGTATTTAATCCACTTGGATCTAACAAGTTTCACAACTAAAGTTTACATTTATTGTGGTCTATAGTTTGATGAATCATCTGTATCACCATTTTTAAAATATCCCCAAATGCTCAATAATGACCCCCATGGACACAAACACAGGAGATTAATTGATCCGTATATTTCGACCCCCTTCTGGGATCCTCTTCAGCTGAAGAGGATTCCAGAAGGGGATCGAAATATACAGATAAATTAATCTGTTTCTATCTCCATGGGGGTTAATAATGAGCACTGACAAGTGTTCATTACACTTCGGTTATTCATATCTTCAAATGTTCATTATCCATTTGTCCGTCAATTTTATCATCTAATGAAGCCCCCTCTCCCCTCCTAAAAAAAAAAAAAAAGAGGTAAAAAACTTGCACCTCATCCAATCTATTTGCTTTTGTCATTATCCAATGCTGTTTCCAGTATATTATTTTGTGATTTTAGAGGCGCTCTCTTCCTGAAGCTCCATATCTTTTATTTAGGTTATGTGAACATAGCATACAAACATTGCTTTACAATGATTTTGACAACACACATTATGGGCACAAAACTTACACCGTGTACATCCCCCCCCCCTCGTAATTTTCACTATTAGATCCTGCAGGTTGCAAATCACATTACATATTACAGCAACATATTTTTAGTGCTGATCTCCGCGGCCAAGTCTGACAGACTACAAACAGTAGTTGCATATTCAGGTGTGTACATTCACAGCATCTTCAGGCTGGGGTGTAGTCCTCTGCAAGCACTATCCTCATTATTCCACTAGTCAACTTTTATAATGTACGACATTAACTAGTGGGGGAAGAGAGGTTAAAAAAAGGAAAAGGCGAAAGAGAAAGTGCGAGAGCAAGAAAATCCATGAGAAATAGAAAGAGCAAGAACAAAAACAAAAAAGAAGAGCGAGAGCGCAAGAAACAGTAGTGTCCTAGTTTTGTGTAAACACTGACATGGGCACGGGCATGGGCATGGCCGAGTGGCTGGCAGCTTACCACCACACCCATCACTCTACACTTGCTGATCTCAATAACAAATATGATCCCAATAACACAAACCACCATCTCGTCTTCAAGCAAACACAGTGCCTCAGAACCCTGACCTAAGCCTATCATAAAGTTACGCACCTCAAGTTTCGTCTCAAAAATTTTTAGCTAATAAACATCTGAGCACTGTTTTTTAGGAGTGCACAACCTACTTGGCCAAAAAAAAAGCTCATGCTTGACACCATTCAAACTAATTTAAATTCGTTCTCTTCTCACCATTCTCCTCCCTCGCCACAAAGTACCTGGAGTTAGTATTTGAGGAATCTGTCGAGCTCCCTCTTGAAGACAGACAAGGGTTTGTTGGTAAACACCCCTCCCCCCATCTATATCAAAACCAAAAAGACCCCCTATTTCCTCCTCCCTACTTTAAAATCCTCTTTCCCTCGCGTCCACCAAAAGAAATAAAAAAATGAATATAACCAGGATGGGTTGCGGCAGGCGTACTGGGAAAGGTAGGAATTAGTCTGTCCAGTGGGTGAGTGGTGCATGAACCACTATTCTTTTTATTTAACAAAATTGGATATACCCGCAGTATGTGACTTGTGTTGAAGATTCGGCAGGAACGCCCTCTTTAATCGAATGAAGACTCGTTCAGTGCCTCCCGAAAGTGCTAATAATATAGAACTGGGGGTATTATGGCCCTATGGCTGTGGGATGGAATCTTGCTGACGATCTTATAGCTGCGGCACAGCAGTTCTTAAACTGATGTGGTGCTGCAATTCGTTTGTGGCTGCGATGCGTGTTGTCTTCATTTTAGTGCGCACGATGCGGCAGTTCTTCTAAACATATGGCTAATCCCGGCATTAATGGGGCCAACCCCTGACTTCAGGCCTCAGTGTTAACTTCATGGTTTAAAAAGACATGAGCAAACAGTGACATATCTTTCATAAAATGTTTCGATAGTGGGACCTTGATTAACATACAAAGGGTTAACAAAATATATAAATGACTAGACATGTATGCAGTCGGAATGTGGTTATTAATATTTAAATTCTACTGTATAGTTTTACCACTAACCACGTGAATCTGAAAATTTCTTATCATAAGCAAATACAATGTTCAGGAATGTGAAATATCAAT
The DNA here is from genome assembly GCA_009830355.1 of Cherax destructor. Taxonomy (NCBI): domain Eukaryota; kingdom Metazoa; phylum Arthropoda; class Malacostraca; order Decapoda; family Parastacidae; genus Cherax; species Cherax destructor. Next base: position 859,686 of record WNWK01000074.1, read on the forward strand.
TATAAAAAGTGAATTAAATTTTATTTGTCTAGAGGAAATAAGTAGCTTAGTACGTACATTTAATACATCAGCAGTGCTCGTAATACAAAACAGTGATCTTACTCAATACTGAAGTAACATGACAAGGAAGTGTATTTACAAGTTACCATTAACGAGTGAAATGACTTTCTACACTGACACTAACATAGTACATAGTATATTTAATATAAAAATAAGTTACAAATGATCCCAAACATCCAAGACATCCTAAACAGTTTAAGGTGTACATGCCTACTGCAGAAGGAATGATTTCTAAGGTCCTTGACCGAGAATATAACCTGCTGGTCACGTTGTTGTTGCTTCAAGCGAGCGCCTGGTGAGTGTTCTTGATAGCATTTCACGGAAGCACTGACAACTGCTTGGTGGAAGGTTCTATAGGGATCCTGATATGGGTGTGCCAAAGTATTGCTATTAGTGTTATCGGCCAATTTTGATAGCATCAAAATCGGCCTAAAAGTGAGTATAGGTATCAGGAAAAATCTTGGTATCGTTCCATCCCTAGGTTTTGATGACTGCTGGAGCCTCAACCAGACGACGGTACCTCCCACCAACCACTTCTTAATATTCTCTGCATTTGACCAAAAGTCAACTGTGCAGACGAAACGTTGCGACAATAAACATCCCCAAGTTTCACTAATTTGTCGCTATTGTACCGTAAATATGATAATTGTCTGTCACAGAAACATCATGGTACAGAGTCTTTTGAGACTCCTTTGCTAAACAACAGTTTAGCATGACTTGTTTCTATTACAGGGCCATGCTCACCTGCATCACCACCTCCAGCTGCTACACCTCACTTCTGCTCCAGTATAAGGTCTGACCGCATGCCTCCGCTTTAGGCAAAGCTATTACTACTACTACTACTACTGTGTTATAATCGCCTGTATTAGACTGAATAAGCTGGTTATGCAGGCGAAACGTTTCGGCAATAAACATACCAAAATGTTACACTTATTCATCAACTTGACGATATTGGATACAATCAATATGATGAGTTCCGGAGTTCATAGCCTCCACGATCTGCTCTTATCACAGGCCTCCTAAATTGTACAAGAAATAATACAGGAATACGAACTACAAACACAAAAGTAAAACTGTAGACCAAGTAATGGTCTATGATTTATCTGCCATTTTACATGTTCTCGTGAGGAAAAAAAAACATTACAACCAGAGTGTATAAACATTTAACAGACTTCCGTTTCGCTACCAGGATATTTGCAGTCTATCAACCTATGGAGAATAGAATACAACAATATCTAAAATTCTGTTATGTGCTGCTACGTAAGTAAAAAAATATGAGAAGAGTTGCCGTTATTTCAAGCAAGAGGAGGAACAAAGAGCACACAGCGCACGTATCCCACACCCTCCCCTCACACTGGTGACATGGTACCCCGCCCACACTTGCCAATTATCACTAGCCTAGCCGTGTCCACACAGGGAACATCACATTAACACTACCCGGGGGTCTTCACATTATCACCATTACAACACACAGGGCCATTACATTAACACCATATACCACACCTGGTACCCTCAGAGTCAATCCCTGGTTCTTAAAACCCAAGAACAAATAAATAAAAACACTTACATCCATGTTCATACAAGAGCTCATATCCACAGCATGAAATTTAAAAATTAACATACATTTTTTGATACAACTGTTCAATAAAACAGCAATAAAATACAGGAAAACACGTGACAAGTTTAATGCCCATGGAATTAAAAACTTAGGCTATATGATGCAACTTATTTTGTTTTCAGCAATTAAGTTTGTGACCGAGGAGAAAAAGTGGCCTGGGAGCCGCAAAGTGGTAGGTTCCACACAAAATGTACCAAAGCAGACAAAATGTTGGCTGTTTTATTAGGTTTAAAGCCTATCACCTACATGAGGGTCATTAAGGCTGCACACCTGTGCATTACATCAAGTATACTTGAATCCCTAAATTTTACACACTTTTTGTCTGTATATTACACTTGACTGTATAGATGATAGTGTATGCAAGAATAAACCATATTTAACTACAGTAATTACACGAATATTTTGCCCCACTAAAGACCCTCTCCTCAAGTGTGCGTGCGCACACTCAGGGAGTCATTAAGTTAGCCATTTATATGTTGAATTATCTTCATGAATGGTTCGTTAAATTTAGAAAGGAACTTATTCAATATAGAGGGGCTCTACACTTACATAATATTGAAATTAGGAACTTATCTAACTATAACCGATTCTTTTATGTTTTTCTGCTGTATGTTGTTGCATCCCATCATACTTCAGCATCATCGAAATTATTGTAATGATTTTATGTACACTTATGTGCCTAAATATCACAGCTTTAGGCTGAGGCTCTGGAGAGAGTGGGTAATGGTGGAGCAGAGGTGGCAAGGCTAATTTATCTTCCTGCTATGAATAAGGAACAGGCGTAGGTAAAATGTTATAAAATGTGAAAAGCGCTTTGGCCTAATAGATCATCACTCAGCGTTCTTGTCCAAGTATATACAAAGCAGACATTAGAACATCCAAAGTCAGCAAAAAAAAAAAAAAACTACGAACACAAGAAAACATACGACATACTAATATTACACCATGTTAAAATCAGCCACAAGCGGCGAGTTAAGGTACGCGTAGAGCACTAACGCCAGACACTGGCAGGTGACCTTATTATCACGCCTTATCTGGTGGTGCTCACCGGGTGGTCATGATGGAGCTATCACTAACCCGCCCTTCATACACATCACGAGGCCACACCAGAAGGGGAAAGAGTAACAAGGAAACAAACTGGTGGAGGGGAAAGAACAGCGGGAATGCGCGGCTACAGTGGAAGGGGGCGAGGGGAGTAGTGGAAAATGGGAGGCTATCAGTGATTCTGAGGGTTATCTTACCCACGGCCCGGTCTCAGACAAGGCCTCCTGGGTTGCAAAGAATAAATATTAGAGGAATAAGAACTATCAAGCAGCAAATGGGAAAGAAATTATGTTAAAAAGCATGTAAGATTTACCTGTTATCATAGGTGTTAGAGATCAGCAATCCTGCTAGAGTGCAAATATTTTAACAGGTTTCTATTTCACGCTCATTTGACAGCATGATAGTGCCTCCTAGAATATTACTCCTTCCTCCAAATATCATCATGAAGTTTCTTCCACCCGCCTACATTTCTACTGTTAAACCTGTGCATTCCGACCGTGACCTTCACCTGAAGTCTTCACTCTTCCCATATAAAGCATTTTACTTTCTTTTTTATCTGTTGACAAATACTCCAAAAGTGGAGGGGATGGGGTGGATCGAAAACTATATACCAATTATATTCTACCTGTTTGTCTTTATGTGTGATATTGCCTAGAACTGAAGTGCTAATTACACTATGTATATGTGCACGCTTGTACACTTAAGAGAAATCAATGCATAACGTGATAATTCTGAAAGAAAAAAACAGAACAGTACTACCATATTTGCCAGGAGCAGTCAAATCAACATAAGACTTTTTGATGCTCTTAAACGAGTTATCCTCAGCTGATTTGTATGAATATGTACCTAAAACACTGATACAATGTTTTCCTAATGGGCACCGTGGGCGCCATAAGAGAACACTGTATCAACACCCGTGGTCCCAGACTCTTCAACATCTTGCCAGAAGATATCAGAAACACTCCTGGAACAAGTGAAGAAGTCTTCAAGAGGAAACTAGGCAAGTATATCCGCCAAGTGCCTGATCAGCCAGGCTGTGATGGAACGAGGCAAGCACCAGACAAGCCTGGCACCGAAAAACTCTCGAACCTCAAAGCTATATCAAACGTAAAGTTTACAAATACCAGATCGATGTGTCAAGGCCACAATTACGAAGCCTAATAAAAAATCACAAAAATATCTAGGCATAGCATCAAAACATTTATATAGTACTTGAACATGCAACAACAAATCCATTACTTTCTCATCTCGTGTTACTTACCCTGCTTTAATACACCTCGCGACACGATTATGAGGGGGGCGCTAAACCTGTAGGGATTATACAACGCCTGTGGGGGAATGGAAGGCAATCAGGCTTAATTCTGGGAATTGGAGATCAGATCCAATTCCCTTGATCAAGATCCCCTCGCCAGCATCAAAGAACCTCCCTTGAGGGGCGGCGCGACACGCAGAACCAATGAAATAATCACCATCCAGATTAAATCACATCCACTGAGATCACGCCTCCACCCAAACCACATAAAGCCCTTACTAGGCAAAACTTTACTAAAGGCTTGCTGTGTGTGTCTGATTGATTACGTATCGGCTTAACGCCTGCCTTTCAAACCGGATAACTTTTAGACAAGGTCAGTAGAGGAGAGCTATAAGTCACTGAAGAGATGGATGGGTAGGACAATGGGTAGATATACAGAGGGAGAAAACAAGATCAGAAACAGAAACAATAATATACAATACCAAGATGAAGAATTACGCATATGCAACACCCGCGTATCTATTTTGAATTCAATACAGAACTTATAAACTAGAGACAGTACAAGATGAAGTAATCAGTTTCTCAGCCTTGAAGTTCTTCACTTGCTTAGTCTTGATTAATCTGAATAGGCAGGAAGATGGACACTTATATACTGGAGTCAGATGAGGAGCAGCAATTGAAGGCATCGTAACCTGTGGGCGGGACCCATTTATGCTCAAGCGTTTGACCAAAGGTTACACTCTGCATTAAACTTATGAAAGTCACTGACTGGCAGCACATATGCCTAACTTATCTACTTGTCGGCATTGTATACCAATGTTAGGATACTTGTCAGACACAGAACATGGAATCTTGACAGAGGATATCTTCTACAACCTGTTTGCTAACCTATGGCCCAACTCTTGGACATGACCTACCTCCAATAGTGGGTCCCGCCTACTGTGACGATGCTTTCAACTACTTCACTTTATTTGACTCCCGTATTTGAGTGCCAGTTTTCCTGCCTATGCTTCAGATTCATCAACAGTAATGTAACAAACCTACAAGACTGAGGGACTTATTACCTCACCTTGTCTCTAGTTTATAACTCTGTACTGAACGGCAAGTCAATGGGTTGGCGAAATATCTTCAAAATAAAGACACCCAGGTGCTGCATATGTGGCTAATTCATCAAAACCAGAGCCATTCTGTCCTTATTGAGGCTATGTTAAAGCTTCTGAATAATAGACTATATATACAGTAGTATTGAAATAAAAACTATCAAGGAAAACAAAGATAAATGTATACAGAATGTATATAGAAATTAGAGAATGCATCTTTTGATGTTTCAAATCCTAAAAGCTGGTGCAGCTTAATTTAAGCATTTTTGTGTTGATTTTTTGCTGTGTGGGTGCCAAAATCTTATTTTAAATCTGTTTTACTAAATGTACTTATTTAAAATAATTTACTGACCATCTTACTTACTCAAGAGATAATTAAATTATTATAATAAAAAAGAAGCGCTAAACCTACATGGGTCATACAGCCCAGCATGGCAGGGAAGGTGGCAGGGGTAGTGGGTAGCAAGAGGGAGTGAAGCAGGACAGTGGATAGTGCAGGGGTAGAGGGTAGCAAGAGATTGAGGTAGAAAGGTCTGTGAGGGGGTGCTAGAGGCATCATCATCAAAGTTTGTGCAGTAAATCAGTTGCTGTCAAAAAGTCAACATGAGAGTCTGGGTTAAAGGAGGGTCCACCAGCAAGAAGGGAGGGTGAAGTAAGGGCAGTAGAGCAGTGACAACGTTGGAGGTAAATTCTGCGTGCTCCTTGATAGAGCAGTCCAACAGAATACGGCTAACAGAAACTGGAACCTGACAATTCTCAGAGTGGAACAGGGCGCCTCTCCATGAGATACCCATGAATAAGACGAGTGTGGCCGATGCGAAGACGGGAGACAGTAGTCTCCCAACCTCGACATTGATGACAAGAAGACGGCCAGAAACCTATACTTGCTTTAATAGAATGTAATTTGTTATGCAGCAGATCAGACCAACGTTGTTGCCAACGGGTGTGGAGGTGGGTAGCAATTACACCAAGTCTGTGAATGGAAAGAGATGATAAAAGAAACAGCACCAGTTCAAAACGCTTAAGACTTTCGTTTCACAATTCCAGGGCAGGACAGTAGTAACTCACCTTACTAACTAGTTAGCTTTGAGTAGAGAAACAGTGAGAGATTAACACGTGGACCACACAGACCTTGCTCAAGAAACTAGATATGTTAATCTCAACTTGACTCCGGCTAATCCCTTGACACACATTGGAGAGGCAACAAGAACGTAATTATTAATTCATTCATTTCCCAGCAAGAGCCTCGGCCGCACCTCACAACAAAAGGATAAAGCTTTCAAAAAACTTAGGCGCCAAGATACCCAAAGATGTGCGGGGAAGGGGCGCAAAGGGAAAGGAATGAGAACAAATATGAAAGAGACAAATGACGAAAAAGATGATGGACTTGAAAAAAAATTATAAATGAAAGAAGGAAGTGGCAGACGATAAAGAAAAAAATGAGGAACGAGAAAGAAGAAAGGTTAGGGAGGAGTGAAGAGGGAGGCGAGGAAGGAGTACAAAGATAGGTAAGGAGAAAGAGGCAGGAGGCGGAGGAGGAAGTGTGGAGTGAAGGGTCCGAGGCGTAACGTATTAGGCTGAATGATGAATGACTATTATTTCACCTCCCTCTCTTCACGGAGATAACTCGACGATATCTTCGACGCTGCCGTAGTTGATGAAAACCTCGTAGTGGAATTTTTTGAAGGTATCTTTGCTGCCCTAACCAGCACAGGCTCACAAGTTTTATTTCCTCTTTATAACCCACCCTGTGTGATGAAATGTGGCAGGTACACACAGCCTTCGTCCCCACAATGCACTATCATAAAAGAGAATGTGGCCAAATACCCCGTAATCATTCAGTTTTAAACAAAACAGGTCAAGGTACCTTCAGCACTGTTATCAGCGCAGCACAACTCTCGGTGTCAACACCAATCTTATCCAGAAAATGCAAGTGTTTCTTTTTTAATATATAAAGCTTTGATAGACCGCAGTATGCAGGTACCCTACTGTACATAATTTTAATGCGTAATGACGGAGAAAACGATATCAAGTATTATGAGAATGCTCATTCAATAACATTAGAAAGAGCAAAACCCGCTACTTGTGACTGGTTCCAAGGGTTCGTTTACGCTGCAACCCTACCTCTGGCGAAGAAGTGGAGGAGGAAGAGAAAGAGGGAGGGGAAGAGAAAAAGTTCCCGGGAGGAAAATACAGGTTGGAAGAGAATGTGAGTTGGAAGAGAAAGAAATGTTAGGATAAGGGAAGAGGGAGAAAAGACGGGAGGAAAAAATGAAGATGGGAGGGGGAAAAATAAAGAAAAAGCGAAGGGTAACAGGAAAAATGTAGGTTAAGAAAAAATTTTCAGATATTAAAATTTGGCCCAACATTAGTATTAAAAACAAGGAACTACAATGTCTAATACACCACCAACCTTCGCTAAAGACACGTTTCTAGTATCATATTTCAAAATAAAAAGGCATTCAAAGCATCTTGAATTGATAAGAGTAGAAAACTGGAAGTGAAAAAAGTTAACACACACACACACACACAGTCATAGAGTTGTCAGGAAGTGGAATAGCCTAGAAAGTGACGTAGTGGAGGCAGGAACCATACATAGTTTTAAGACGAGGTTTGATAAAGCTCATGGAGCAGGGAGAGAGAGAACCTAGTAGCAATCAGTGAAGAGGCGGGGCCAGGAGCTATGAATCGACCCCTGCAACCACAAATAGGTGAGTACACACAGAACACTGAGGGGATGGGATACCCAACTAGTGTCATGGTTGAGAGAGTGGTGATTTTGGTCTAAGTGTGAGGCAAGTCATGGTTACGGAGGTCAAGCTGCCTGAAAGTCAGGGCCAGCATCACCATATCGACCATAACTGAGAACTGACGACCGGATTGCACTCTTAAGACTTCTTTGTCTAACCTCTTTTTAAAACTTACCCAATAGGTCACCTTTTCGCCAATGGTCACTTGACCACCGAAATTTCTGCTATCGTTTACATATTTTAACTAGCAGCTTTGACGAAATCTTATTATCCTAAAAGCAAGAAAATGTTATCCGGCAGTTTATTTTCGTAAGTCCAAACAATCGGGTAGTGATTGCAATCACTCTTGTGCTGCAATTGCCAGGTTCTTGACTCTCGATAATGGAAAATTGGAGAGAATGAAAGGTAGAGGTTGAGTGGGTACGTTGGTAGGGCGGGGAAAGAGGGAGGGGGAAAAAGAAGGGGATGAAAGAAGGGGAAAAAGAGGGAGGGTGAGAAAGAATGAGAGGAAAAGAAAAAGGAACAAGAGAAGAATGTACATCATATTTTATTTCACTGAAATATTGTAACAAAGATCACAGTGCAGCTCTGCTGAACCTTTCCACTATATATCGTCAGTCACTTGATTAAGGCAAGATTGGTTGTGAAGCATCTGCAAGTGGATATTTCATATGGTTTTACTCGGGTATGGTACCATACCCGAGTAAAACCAATGTCTGACTTCCCTCTACAACCACAGCTCTATTTCACACTTGCTTCTTAATGAAGCACACTAAATCACTACATATGTACCAGCATACCATAAGTGTGACCTCTTCCTATGAAATAGGAGTAGAGAGAGAGAGAAGGGAAGGAGATAGAAAAGTGTGGGAGAAGGGAAGGGGAGGGAGGGAGGGAGGAGGGAGGGAGGAGGGAGGAGGGAGGGAGGAGGAGAGTGAGGGAGGAGGGAGTTGGGAAGGGGGAATCACCCATCAGTGACAGGTTTCAAGTTTCTACCCTGGCAAGTCAAGCCTACACTTTAACACTTCCACGTGAATATAATAACCTCGCAAATCTCTAAATAATACAAACAAATATTCAAACCTTAATTAATTAATAATCAACTAAAAATGTGCTGACGGCCCCGTTCAGGGCAGGAGAAATAGCAGAGCTGGAACAAATCCAGAGATCGTTTACGGCTCACATTGAGCCATTGAAACATCTAAATTATTGGGAACGCCTTCAAGTCTTGAACATGTACTCATTGGAGCGGAGGAGAGAGAGATACATGATAATATATACATGGAAAGTACTTGAGGGCCTGGTCCCAAATCTGCACACTGCCATAACAACATACTGGAGTGAGAGATATGGGAGAAAGTGTAAAATAAACCCAGTGAGGAGCAGGGGTGCGGTGGGGACAATACGGGAGCACTGTATTAACATCCGGGGTCCCAGACTATTCAACATCTTACCAGAAGATATCCGAAACACGGCTGGAACCAGTGTAGAAGCCTTCAAGAGGAAACTGGACAAATATCTTCACCAGGTGCCAGATCAACCAGGCTGTGATGGATATGTGGGGCAGCGGGCCTCCAGCAGCAACAGCCTGGTTGACCAGGCAAGCACCAGACGAGCCTGGCCCATGGCCGGGCTCAGAGAGTAGATACTCTCGAAACTCTTCAAAGGCAAAGGTATATCACAGCGGTAAAGCCCTGGGTCTACCACCACCAGAGCCATGGTTCGAGCCCCCCGTCCATCTTTTTTTTCATGTACAGTTTATTACAACGAACCGAGTTCCTATCCAAATATTTCATTTAAAATAACATCAGGGAAACATTGGTAACACTATTAGCTTACTATCTTATCAGAATCATTAAGACATAACATGTAAATAGTGTATATATCACATGAATCTCCAACCTAGCAGGTGACCAACTTGCTACCTTCCTCCTGCTGATGCTACCACCTGTCATATTTGGCTCCAGGTGGAACAGGGGACTGAGGTAGGGCATGGGGCAGAGAGGAAGGATAAGGGAGGGGAGGGGAAGATCTATAACAAGGTAGGAGCTGCTACACTCATCCCTTCCCCACACAGTGAACATCAACATTTTCTCTTCTTCAATGTTGAGTTTTTGAGAACCAATGCAGCATCCTCCAACAAATTTCTGTCTTTTTTACTATATCTCATTTCCTCATTATACACACATTTTCAAATTTACACACACACACACACCTGTGTGCACATACATGAACACAAACTTACACACAGGATACTTGAGAAAACACTAGATAAATTTTGAGGAAAAATTCAGTAAGTTTAAGGAGAGAAAAAGAGATCCGAGATGCTTCATGCAAACAAGGAGGAATCAATGAAAAACAAAAACAAACTTGTATATGAATTAAGAAGCTTAGAAAGTAGAAAAGCTAGTAAGAAAACCCAAGTGACGACCAGCCAAAATATGTTCAGTGGCCTGGTGGCTAAAGCTCTCGCTTCACACAGTGAGGGTCTGGGTTCGATTCCCAGAGAGGGTAGAAACATTGGGCGTGTTTCTTTACACCGGTTGTCTATGTTCACCCATCAGTAAAATGGGTACCTGGGAGTTAGTCGACTGGTGTGGCTCGCATCCTGGGACAAAACTGACCTAATTTGCCCAAAATGCTTTGCATAACACGGGACTTTCTATATACGTATAGTAGTATGTCATTGATGTCAACTAGGCCTGTATACTATGTACATGTACTTTTTTTTTTTATTAACACATCGGCCGATTCCCACCAAGGCAGGGTGGCCCGAAAAAGAAAAACTTTCGTCATCATTCACTCCATCACTGTCTTGCCTGAGGGGTGCTTTACACTACAGTTATAAAACTGCAACATTACACCCCTCCTTCAGAGTGCAGACACTGTACTTCCCATCTCCAGGACTCAAGTCCGGCCTGCCGGTTTCCCTGAATCCCTTCATAAATGTTACTTTGCTCACACTCCAACAGCACGTCAAGTATTAAAAACCATTTGTCTCCATTCACTCCTATCAAATACGCACACGCATGCTTGCTGGAAATCCAAGCCCCTCGCACACAAAACCTCTTTTACCCCCTCCCTCCAACCTTTCCTAGGCCGACCCCTACCCCGCCTTCCCTCCACTACAGATTTATACACTCTCGAGGTCATTCTGTTTCGTTCCATTCTCTCTACATGTCCGAACCACCTCAACAACCCCTCCTCAGCCCTCTGGATAATAGTTTTGGTAATCCCGCACCTCCTCCTAATTTCCAAACTCCGAATTCTCTGCATTATATTCACACCACACATTGACCTCAGACATGACATCTCCACTGCCTCCAGCCTTCTCTCGTTGCGACATTCATCACCCATGCTTCACACCCATATAAGTGTGTTGGTATAACTATACTTTCATAAATTCTTCTTTCAACAAACCGGCAGTATCCCACCGAGGCAGAGTGGTCCAAAAGAAAAACGAAAGTTTCTTTTTAACAGAAGAGGTTACTAGCCTCTTGCTCCCGGCATTTTAGTTGCCTCTTATGACACGCATGGCTACGGAGGAAGAATTCTGTTCCACTTCCCCATGGAGATAAGAGAAAATAAACAAGGACAAGAACTAGTAAGAAAAATAGAAGAAAACCCAGAGGGGTGTGTATATATATGCTAGTACATGTATGTGTAGTGTGACCTAAGTGTAAGTAAAGTAGCAAGACGTACCTGAAACCCTGCATGTTTATGAGACAAAAGAGACACCAGCAATCCTACTATCATGTAAAACAATTACAGGCTTCTGTTTTACACTCACTTGGCAGGACGGTAGTACCTCCCTGGGTGATTGCTGTCTACCAACAATCACGTATTATATTATTATTATTGAGGAGGAAGGCAGTAGTAATAGTGAATGACCACAAGTAACCTAAGCAGACAGAGCAACCACAAAGAGGCACGAGGACACACAAGAGCTGTTATGATGTTAGGAATAATTGAAGAAAGAGCAACAGAAAAGTATGAAGGATGAACAAAAAATTAAACTGATGGAAGAACTGGGAGAAGCAAAAGAGAAGTGAAATCTGTGCGTTTTAAAGGTAGGAGCATATAAAGAGTAAAGACTATGGCCATTATGAATTATGTATACGAAGTCAGAAATAAGAAACCTAGCATTAAGGAAATCAAATGAGGGTTTCTCAAAATTTTGACATTATATGATTGTCAAAGATCAGACGGAAGTAGAATGAAGGACAGAGGGAGAAATGGGAAAGGAAGTGGAAACATAGGAATGAAATGGGGAACAGAACACCTATTGAAAGGGTGGAGCAAATGGTAGCAGAGGTACAGGAAGTACCCCAGCACTCCATAAATTCTTGCCTAATACCCTCACAAATGAAGTAAACAGCATGTTAAAAAAAACGGTGATATTTTCAGAGTATGGTACAGTACTCAAATGTCGACAGGGTAACCAACAAGTGTGAAGCCATGACAGATGAAATTGGGAAAGAAATCCCTGATATAGTAACTATAACAGACAAAACTGTCAGGGATGATAAAGTTTTCCCAGGGTGCTCCCAAATAGTAAGAAGGAAGAGGGCAGCCAAAGGAGGAAGGGTAGCACTGATGGTCAAAAAACAATGAAGATTTGAGGAACTACTGAAACTTGGAAAAAGACGAATTCAGGGACTATATAGACAAGCATTTTAGTATCTAGACACAAAAATAACAGTGGCAGTGATATATAATCCTCCAACAAACAACAGAAGACCAAGGGAGGAGTATAAGAAAAGTAACAGGGCAATGGATCACATACTGAAATCAGTGGCTGAGAGGGAAAAAGAAAAAAAAGCTAAATTCTTAGTACTAGGTGACTACTACCACAAGACTGACTGGGAAAACTGAGATTTCCATAAAGGACCAGAAATATTTAGAGCGAATTTTATGGACACAGTTATGATGAACTTTCTGATCAATATGTGAAAGAAACAAGAGTGAGGGGAGGGGATGAGCCAATGAGACTATTTGGTTTTCACACTAAATGAGAAATTAATTATGGAGTTATGGTTCACATGTCGGGCTGTCTGCAGTCAGTAGAAACAGCCTGGTAGATCAGGCCTTCATTCTCCAAACTAAGCTTTGAGTACCTGTTGGAAAGGGGAATGCAAAAAGAAAGGAAAAAACCAAGTAACAGAAAATGGGACTATAGAAGAGGGGACTATGATACGAGTTTTTCTGACAGAAGATGAATGGGAAAGGGAACGGGATAGCAGAACTATACAAGTAAAGAAGTTATGGAGTCAGAGTGTCAAGAGACAAAAATAAAATTCATATCAAGCATGAAGAAGAAAAAAACAGAGCCCATAGTTTAACCAAGAATGCAAAGAGGCCAAGGGGAGGACCAAGAAGGCTTGGAAAAAATGCAGAAAATCAAAATGTAAAAAACTGAGAGACAATCAGGAGAGCTAGAAATGAATATGCATGAATAAGAAGGGAGATTCTCCATGGGGAAGTGAAAAAAATTTGTTTGCCGTAAGTCATGTGTATCATAAAATGAGACTAAAATACCAGGAGCAAGGGGCTAGTAACCCCTTGTCCTGTATAAGTTACTAAATTTAAAAAGAAATTTTTTCTTTTAAGGTTACCCTGGCTTGGTGGGATACAGCCAATTCATTGGAAAACAAAAAGGGAGGGGGGAAGAAGGGAAGAATCAAGAGTTGGAAAAAGATATAACATCAAAGGCCAAAACAAAACAGTTACTCCACAATTACATAAAAGGTGACAGTGCAGGAGCAAGTAATAAGGGTGAAGGAGAAAGGGGCACTAACAGAGAATAATAGAGAAGTTTGTGAAGCACTTAGCAAAAGATTCAAAGAAGTCTTCACAAAGGAAAGCGGAAGGCACTCTAGACAAAACCAACCAACAGGTACTAGAGCATATCAGCAGAACAAAAGTGATGAAACTCCTACAAGATTTGGATGTAACAAAAGAAATGGGACCAGATAACATATCTCCAGGGGTACTGAGAGAAAGAGCAAAACAATTAGCCAATATCTTCCATTTTTCCTTTAACAGCTGCTCTACACAGTTCCTTTATTATATTGCATAACATTCCTTACAATTGCCCTTGTTCACCTAACCATAAGTAGTTACCTGGGTGTTAGCTGACTGTTTCGAGTTGCATCCTAGGGGTGGTAATATTTTTTTTTCAACAAACTGGCCATCTCCCACCAAGGCAGTGATAAAAAAAAAAATAAACAAGTTCACCATCACTCACTTCACTGTCTTGCCCGAGGCATGTCAATACTACAATTTAAAACTGTAAATATCTCCATCCCTCCTTCAGAGTGCAGGAACTGTACTTCCCACCTCCAAGACTCATGTCCATTATTATAATCAAATAGAAGCGCTAAACCACAGGGGTTATACAGCGCTGCAGACTCATGTCCAGCTAAACAGTTTCCATGAATCTCTTCATAAATGTTACCTTCAGCAGTAAGATTGAAAATGTGCGACCATAATTAGATTTGTGGTCTAAAACTCTCCTGATACACTCGCCATAATCTCCAAAGGGGTCAAGTGACCCACAAAATTCCTAACTGGTGCACTGTGAGAAATTGACCTTTCATGCCACATTGGGCCTACCTAGCAAAGCCATTATTTTTAGGGAAGGCCCTGGGTCACTCCTTGTCATGACTTGCCCAGTGTATTGACCCAATCTTTATGGATATTACCACCACCTTCTCATCTCTGGATTAATATTAACCATGCCACCCAGAAGGAATATTAGAAATGCTAGAGGTGCCAAAACTCTGGCAGTTTATAAGAAAACTGAGACACAGTATTGAGCTTGGTCACATGTCATGTGGACTGCCCTTGGGCTCAGGGCATCAACCATTCACACCATTTGAAAAGGAAAGACACTATTTAATAAGTAATCCATATTACGATTTGCTAAAAAGAATCATAAATAAGTTAGTACAGCTAAAAAGATGGAAAAAAGTTACTAAATACATGGACTGAGAGAAAAGTGTCCCACTTAAGTGGTAAGAAAAGCAGAAGGCCTTATCTTACTGTGTGTTTAAGCCGGAAGGAAAGCCATCACAAATGTGTACATTTAGTGCTGATTGGTTTGACAGATTTAAACAGCAGAGTCAGATGCATAATGTTAGTGTCAGCTAATCATGCAGCCTCAGGAAGTTTTGTTAAGTTTCTGAAAATTCTTCAAGGAATGTTTCACTGCCTATCAAATGTTTAATGTTGATGATGCAGGGTTGTGATGGAAGAAAATAGTATCAAGAACTTACACTAGCAAGCCTATGATTATAATTATTGGGCATATTATGTGCATTGAAAGTGCTAAACCCAGATTCTTCATGCTTTTAAAAGTCAAGACAAAACCCCCAGCTACCGTTTGGCAGACTAACAAGCCAGCATGGATGACCAAGGAACTGTTAGTTTATTAGTTTCAGCATCATTAAAGTCCTGCAGAGATGTACCAGATCAAAATGAACCAATTCATAAATGTTACCTTCAGCAGTACGATTGAAAATGTGCGACCGTAATTTGATTTGTGGTTTAAAACTCTCCCAATAAACTAACCATAATCTCCAAAATGGTCAAGTGACCCACAAAATTCCTAACTTGCGCACTGTGGGAAAAATTCTGACTCTTGATAATTCCCTTAGCTATCATGTAATCCTACAGTATGTATCTTGACCAAAATGTTTAAGATGCATTTTTACTACATATTATTTGAAATGACATTACATATGTGAATTTTAAGTGGGGTTACTATTTCCTGGTTTGCACTCATGATTGATTTCACAAAAATAGAGCAAAAGAGTAAAACAAAAAAAAACTTGTTTCCCCCATGACAAATAATGTAAATTATCCGGTATTCCAAAAATAAAAAAATGAACAAAAACAAATAATCTATCTGAATATTATGAAAATGCAAAATATAATTACCATAACATTGTTTATTAATATTTATACCCCTCAAATAGCAATGTAAGTATATTCATCCCTATGCATTCGCAGGCTTCCAACAACCCCTTGAGAAGAATAGATTATTCATGGGTTTTCCCAGGTAAAGAAAACCTGAAGAAAATAAAAATTTTATTTTGCAAAATACAAATTATTTTTCTGTTCCTTTGAATTAATATTTTACGAAATACAAATGGTGCACTCAAAACAAGGGATATGTTGAGATTTTATGTGGCCACCAGGTCTGCCTATCACTACCCTCCAGAGATTATTTTTTTTTCTTCACATGCACATGACTCTTCCCAGACCAGCAAGTGTTACTTTCCCTTTATATATGGTACTTAATTTCTTACATAACAGCAGTGTTTCAGTAGAAACCACTACTGTTATGTTAAGTCTAAGAGGAAGCCAGAATCTCAGGCAGCACCACCAGTAAACTCTTCAGACAGCAGCACCAGTCAGCACAGAGGCCACCCCTTAAGACAGCACTTCAGTGACCTAATTCCACATGAAAGCCTTGAAAATCCTGTGACAAACATTATCCTCCATGGAGATTTTAGCCTCCCAAATGTTTAATAGAAGATGGAAGACAAATAAACACTAGACCTACAGACACATTCCAAGAGAGCTATTGGGGCTATGTGAAAATTTTGTTTCGAGCCAACAGAATCTACTAGAACTTCATTTTTACAAAAAATATACTATTAGTGACAATCTCCAATACATTACACTCCAATCACATCCTCATTGAAGAGCAGACAAATCCATGCATAGAAAAACCTAAGAAATAACCAACATTAAGGGATGTTCAGTAAATTTACGGGAGACAAAATAAAGAACTACCAGACATTCCCTAGGAAATGGTTCTGTGAACCGTTAACCTACACCAGTGCATGGAAAGCTGAATACATAAGCATACAAAGTCTGCATATACAGTGGTACCCCGGTTTACGATATTTTTTCATTCCAGAATGCTGTTCAAGTGCCATTACCAAACGAATTTATCTCCTTAAGAAATGTTGTAAAATAGACTAGTCCTTTTAGACCCCCAAAATTACACTTACAAAAGCATTTAAAAAAATAAACTTACATAAAAGGGTGAGTTTGGGGACCATCGTAAACCGGGGTACCACTGTATTTTGTTTGCTGAGAAAGCCTACACAGAGATCAAATATTGAAAGAATATAGAAGAATGTGCAGAGGAAGAAATGTTATTGAAATGCTTAAACACGAGCAGATGCCACAGCAAAAGGAAAGATATACACAGACAATAAAGATATAGAGCAGAAACTAAAATGGTCACATCAGATGGGAGAAATACAAAAGGAACCAAAAACCATTCAGAAAATAGCAGAAAATTCTAAATACTTTCACACATACTAAAAATTGAGGCAGTATTTAAAGGAGGGTCATACACCAATGATGAAAACAGAAAAGAGTAAAATTCTGAAAAAGAAGCATAAAGTACGTTCTGCAATCCAGTATATGACAGCACTGAGGATCCAGATAGTTTTTCTATTATCTATGCCCACCTAACATATCTAAGAACACAAGACTGAAGAAACACTGCAGTAGGTTTATTGCCCCATACTAGGAAGTCCAACTCACATGTTGAACCTATATTTAAAGCGACCCAAAATTCTCGTAAGATGCTACTTCAGAGTCTGTTCCACTTATCTGGAATCCTATGACTAAACCAGTACCTCCCTCTAGCCTTTCTAAATCTAAATTCGTCCAACTTTAGTGCATTGCTGCAAGTCTTTTCTTAGTTAGACACTTTCCATATGTTATTTAAAACTCCTTTATTTATTCCAGTTTCCAAGCAGTACACCCCAATCATATCCTTCCCCCCTGTAATTCTGTCTTCCCAGAAAGGTCTAATTCTGCACCTTCAGCCTATCTCTGAAGGAAAGGGTTCAGATAAATGCAATCACTTCGCCATCCTTCTCTCTGAATTCTCCAACGCCTCTGTGTTCATTCTGTAATATGGAGATCAGACCTGAGCAACATAATTTAAACGAAACTTTACAAAATATAAGTATATACAAGCTGCAGTATAGCAGACCATTGAGTAACATGACTGAGCAACACTAATAAAATTTTGCCACCTAATTTTGAGTAGTGCCACAGTACTCCATAAATTTACGGGAAAATACGACATGTGTGGGATCTTGCCCCTCTGTCTGAAAGGTAGCCTACAGGAACAGTTATTGCTTTTATAAGGGAGGCCTGGGGCAATTTGTACAACTAAAAAGAACGAGAAGATAAGAGCTTGTGTGATGATTACCTAACTCAGGTTGTGACCTGAATGTCACAAACATCACAACAGCTAAATAAGACAGTAAAATTAATGAGAGTGGATTGCACAGAAAATAAAAAATGGCTCGCCACGTTATTTCCTTATGATTAAAGAGAGAGCCCTATCCTATTATAAAAGTATGCGATGACCAAGCCGGAATAGTGTATATTTAGGCCTGGCTGGTTCCACAGGTTCAAACTGCACAATCAGCTACATGATATTAGCCCTTTTAGTGTCGTGACCCTTGCTCGCAAACTTGCTCCCAAGGTCGAAGAATCTTAAAAAAAATCTTATGAAATGATAGATAATCTTTTTCCAAAGGTAATGAAACCAAAGGTATGAAATTTGATGGAAAACTTATGGAATTACGCTCTCACAAAGTTAGCAGTCTCGGCAATATTTACGCATCAGCAATTTCGCCCAATTTACATTCTGTTTTTGGCCAATTCCATTGTTCCAGTCAACCAAATTCATAGCTATTTCACTAGTATTCCTTCTATTCTATCAAAGGCGTACAAGAAACTGCCCATTTAACTATTTCAACTACCCAATTAAGTGATCAGAAATCAGAAATTTGGCCAATTTTACACAAAATTCACCAATTGCCAATTTGAAAAAAGGGTCCAGAATAAACAATGTAGACATTCCTGGCATTAAATAAACATTTCCTCTGCTCCTTAGTCAAGTCTTCAGGCCCCTCTTATATTACGCTTGCTTTTCATTTTGAATTTTTATTCGCACAAAAAATAAAAAATTTACTTTTATGCAGACCACTGCATTATTGTAATACAGTGGACCCCCGAGTTTCGTAAAAACTTCACTCCTGAAGTCTGCTCAAGTGCCATTACCGAACGAATTTACCCCCTTAAGAAAAAATGTCACGTAGGTTAGTCTATTTCAGACCCCCAAAAATACACTTCCACAAGAACTTACAAAATTATACTTACATAATTGCACGATTTCCGGGGTATTCGTTAACCGAGGGTCCACTAATTGTATAAATAATGTCAGTGCATTCCTAAAAGAATATATTAGACTGGCCAGTTGGACGTGTATTGGACAAGTGACATCAATTTGTATATTCTGGAATATCGGCAAAAATCAAACATTTCCACTAATATGATCTCAATTTCAAGCTACTTTCAGTCCTGAAACTAATCAAATCATCTCTATTTCTGTAATATATCTTCCATTCTATCAAACGAGACCAAGAAACTGAGAATACAATCATAAAAACCATACGAAAATACACCGCAAAGTCGCAGTTTTTTTCCTCATTATGAACTGCATATCTAGGCCCAAATTTACCACTCGCAGCTTATCTGAGCGAGCTGAGCTCATGGCATCATACTACAGGACCAACACTGGCTTCAAAGCTGTGATAACAGGACAGACACTGAAAGGGTTAAATTTAGTGATTAAAGTGCATCTGCTGATCAAACTGATACTGCGAATTTCCCTGCACAATTGAAGGAAATAATTTCTGAAGGTGGCTATGAGCCAGACTAAGTGCCAACAAGACAGGTGAATATTGTAAGATAGCATCAAAATCCTAAATTAACCAACAAGAGATAAGTGAACCTGGATTCGCGGTAGAAAAGGACCATTTCACCTGCGTCAGGTGATAGAGTGTAAACCCATGCTTATTTATCGCTAAAAGAACCCTGTGCTTTAAAAGACAAAAACCAAGAGCACTGCCTGTTATTTTGGATTCTAACTAAACAGCAAGGATGAGTGAGGCCTTTACTGAGTAGTTCATCCATTATTTTATTCCTCAAAATCAGAATGTACCTGCACAGCAAGCACCTTGTATATTAAAGTTTCTTCTCTCTTGAAAATTCTCAATCGTCCTGAACATTTGCAGGACGTTAATTCACATCTGAAGGTTTTGTGTTTACCACAAAATAAAGCAACTTTGATATTACCACTGGATCAAGGAGTTAGTAGGACATTTAAGTGCAACTACACACAGGGTGGTGAAAGAACTCCTTGCAGCAAAAGACACCGACCCAGAGCTTGGAGTGCCAGTTCTGATATACGTATATTTAACATTGCAGATGTAATAAGAGATGCTACTGAAAAGTATCCATACTCTAACTTTCATGTGCTTCCTGGATGAAATATAGCAGCAGCATAGATTATGCTGCATGGTACACTCTTTTGTGAAGTAGCATGGCGAGCTTCAGTGCAATTGGTCATTCTGTTGAGGTTAGATGAGCATATTTTGTTATGCCAGCGAGTTGTGATTTTTTTGTGTAACAGAACGGAAACTTTCTTTTAAAGTGTGTGTGTAAAATTGTGTTTCAAGTTCAGCAAAACTCTTAAAATGCTTCAGCAGGCATTTGGCAACAGTGTGTTGAATGGTTTTCTAGATTCAAAGAAGGACAAATGTCAGTTGAATATCATGAACACTGACTATCCATTAATGTCAAAAACAGATGCCAATATTGATAAAGTGAGGAAGGCTATTCATGAAGACCATCATCAGAGTATCCAGGACATTGCAAGTGATGTCAGATTTTTTTTATGGGCCAGATCAGAACATTCTCACTGAAAGAAGAGTTCCAGAAATGTTTCAAGAAGAGGCAGACTCTGGGATCAGTGAATAACCTCCCAAGGCGAGTTACTTCAAGGAGACAACTTCAACTAGGTGATTAAGTTTACATAATTTTTTTGCAGCAGCAGTCCAGGAACTTTCTGATAGCACCCTGTAACTTAAAAAATGCATGGAATGAAGTGCCCCAATCAACAAATGCAGGCTGGGAAGAAATGACCTAGTGTGGTGAGCAAGTTCACAGGTTTTCCTCTCAACAAAAAAAGTGAAGTCCAGGAAATTTTTTATTTGTCAACGAGATTACAATGCAAAGACTATAAAGATATGCAGCCAAAGACATGAATGAACTGTTAGAAATGATGAAGAGGGTATAAAAACTACACACGAAATGTTGGAGCTCACTTTCCAGATGGAAGAATGGCAAAAAAACAGAAAAGAGTGAGGAAGAAAAACCTGGAGATAAATATTTAACACTGCAAGTTAGAAGAGCAGTTCCACTGTTGCTTAAATTGCTGACTGTTTCACTGAAGAGGACCCCGACACGTCTAGAAACATTGCCCTGAAGCCTTTTCGTTGGTTGTATAAAGTATGTACTGCAAGGTAAAATACACACGATACAAAAAACCTTAGTATTCCAGTACAACCATCATCTAATAACTCTGCAAATACGCATGTCCAAGATCCACAACTATCCAATCCACCTCAGCCAAGCAGGGTCACGCCATTCCTCCGCACACCTTTCAAGATCAATATACACAAGCAACAACCATAATTTAAAGTAAGAAAAAAGTTTATGTTACCTCTTTATCTACCTGAACTGTATTTTTATTATGTACACCTCACTACAACCAACTAATTACAAAAACTAAAAATATCTGCTTGACATTTGTGAAGGCTTGGTACCAAGAACATAATCCTAGCTTTTCATATTTTCTTTAATTCGCTTAACAAACTTTAATAATGTGCCACTTTCAGGAACTTAACTTTATAGGTCTCAAGAAATGGGACTAAACCCATTTCATGCATCAGCAGTCAACATAGTTTTCATACCCTCTGCATCATCAGTTAAATGTGAGGAAAATGGGGATAACAATTTTACAGTAGTGGTATCTCGGTTTTCGTTGATAATTCATTCCAGAATGCTGTTCAAGCGCTGTTACCGAACGAATTTGTTCCCATAAGGACAAACGTAAATTAGATTAGTCATTTCAGACCCCAAAAATACTTACAAAAGCACTTACAATAATACACTTACAAAATTGTTCGAGTTGGGAGCTGTACGAAAACCGAGGTATACGACTGTATATATAAACTATCACCTCGAGAGAGGGTCTGATCATGTCTAAGAGGAGTAATATCATATTACATACGGTACTGTACTTCACTCCATCCTTCAGAGATGGGCCTATTGTTTGGTAGAGGCATAAAGGTGTTATACCCCCAGTTTTATGACGATGTCTGCTTTGTAATTTTCTTTTTTTTCTTCATAAATTTCACTATAGCATTGTAAAAGTTCATCCATTTACCGTTCCACTCACATTAACCGTTCAACATTCAGGTCCATACCGTCTAGTTCTAATACAGCGGCATTCACTTTCCAGAACACACCAGCTAGCTCCTTTTGTACTTCTTCCATTCTTTCCTCTTCAAAGTGCTGCTGCGTTTTCAACTGTATTAAATCTTCGTTAGTTAGCTCTCCCTCGACTTATTCCACTTCAACATCTAAATTCAATATCTTGCACTTCAACATCTAAATTAGGCACATTAGCAAATTCCATAATTTTTTTATTTATGACATCGACATGTTTTACTACCTAAAACTATGAAAGTTATCAAAACATTGAGCGAAGTACCGCATCGTTGTTTCATTATTGTTAAGTTGAACTGTTGTGATGGCCTAAGGGTCATTGTACCTGTAACCCAACATCATTCCTCTCTCACACACAATCAGAATCTGTAAATTTTTCATATATGTACTATATATACGTTTACTATATATATATTTTTTTTTGGGGGGGGTGGGGGGCATGAGCTCATTAAACAGGCGTATAACACCACTGTGTATCTAATAAACAATGGATCTATCTCTGGTGAGTACATATTTTAAATTTCATCACTGAAAAAATAAGCAGATGCATATTACTATTGTTCCCATCCATATCTCAAACTACTTTATAAGATAGGCTTTAATGAGAAAATGAGATTTTCTTAAAGTATTTTTTTGCCTAACAAACCATTCCTTCATTCCCTACCTAGGTCATTAAGTGAGGGTAAACTGTACTGGGTTTATCTTGGCCATTAACATTCTGCTGAAATTTCTACCACAAGTTAACCAAAATGTTAAGATGGTAGTCCTAAAAATAGCCAAAGGCTTTAGAAAATAGTATCAGCAACACTCACCCTCTAGTGCGCGATGATCTACTACGATGTTTCGATGAGTAACTCTGTGAATCCTCCAACCGCCTCCGTCTTCGGTCTCGATCCCGATCCCTAGTGCGGCTGCGGCTGCGTTCAGTGCTTGAACGATGACGCCGTGAACGTGGCATCTAAGAATAAACAGACAAATACCATGTACAGAAAGGTTACTGTATGGCATTCTCCTTACAATCAATCTTAACTTTCAGCACAGTTACAAGAACCTATCTTAATCTTAGATAAACTGAGCTATGTATCATAATACAAAACTGTTTAACACTGCATCTTTAACCCTTTCACTGTCCAGTATCCATTCTTAAAAAAAAAAAACTGAAATGGTACAGAATCTTTTTCTGAAAGTAATGACACCAAAAAGTAAAAATTTTTATGGAAAATGTATGGAATTACACAGGCACAAAGGTAGTGGTCTGGAAGCAATTTATGCAACAGCAATTTTGCCCACTTTGAGTCCTATTTTAAGTCAATTCCATTGCTCCATTCGACCACATTCTTAGCTAATTCACTAGTAAGCTGTCCGTTCTATTGATCGAGCACAAGAAATTACCCATTCATGTATTATGTATAGTGGAACCTTAGTACATACTTGAACAGCTCCCTACTCGAACAAAGCTCAGAACTCAACCAAACAAACACGACCTGCCAGAACTTCACTGTAAACTATTTTGTGTTTCTTCTCATTTTTTGTTCTTTTATATTATTTGTACTGTACATGTACATGTATAAATAAGTCACCATGGGGTCCTACAAAGATTAGTGATAACAGCCAACCAAATAGAAAATTGGTTGGAAAGAATTTCTTTGATACTCAAACAGCCTTCTGGAATGAATTAAGGTCAAGTACCAAGATTCCACTGTATCTTTATCCTTCAAGATTGTCAAAATGGTCGAATGCGCCACCTCCAAGTCTTGTGCTATACCTTTGATATACCTTTGAAGAGTTTCGAGAGTATCTACTCTCTGAGCCCGGCCATGGGCCAGGCTCGTCTGGTGCTTGCCTGGTCAACCAGGCTGTTGCTGCTGGAGGCCCGCTGCCCCACATATCCATCACAGCTTCATAGTCTTTTATGATTTTCATTTTCCTCTCAAGATCAATAGCCTTCCTTTGTTTATTGGCGCTTCCTCCAGGTGAAGTCATGCTCTTACTTTTTGCCAACATCTTGTACTATGGGGTGCACAATAAAGTTCAAATTTATGGACAAATGTGTAGTCTTGGAGATTGTGCATGCTAGTGTTGTGAATACCAACTGACTGCGGGAACGAGACTGAGAAAGGGTAATGTGAGATGAGATGCTTGATGCTGAGATATTGCACTGCCGTTTCCACGACTGAAGTTCTCTTACAGCGTACAATACCGATTGGTCAGAGAGCTGGTCATAAGTCCGCATGGTTGTTAAACAGGTAGGTCGTTAAGTGAGAAGTTTCTGTTTAAGGACCTTTCCCTTACTCAGGAAAAAAAAAAAAAAAAAATATTCCTGCTACTTTGAGTCCAATTTGAAGTTACTCCTGGTCCTGAAACAAACCAAAATCTTTTCCATTTCATTAGAATGTGTTCCATTCTATCAAATGATACCAAAAAACATCCAATAAAACCTTTAAAATCATCCTGGGAAACACCTCAAATTTGCTATTTTGATCAAAACATATGGTCAGTTTTGCTTTTCCCATTATGCACCATGAGGGACAGGATTTCTTTTATACTGTGCACACTCACTGCACAGACCCATTCTCTCATATCTAGGCAAAAATTTACTACTCACAGCTTATCTGAGTGAGCTGAGCTCATGACACAAGACTGCACAAGGGACCCTGGCCTCAATGACCTAGTTCTAGGTGATGGCCACTGAAAGGGTTAACGTCTTAACAGTTACCATACAATTACAGTGTCAAATCTACCTACCAAAACTACATCTGATGGTGCTGTATTTACAAGTCCTTAATTTCTAATACTTAAATCCTGTTAAGAAAAAATGCTTAAAACCCTTACAGTACCAGATTATAACTAATACAATATTATACTTCAGATTCTAAGAATTATTAGTTACTACTCTGTACTATTAAATTTCTTTATGTTGAATTTTACATTCTGAATTAAAGTTCAATACATTGTTAGCACATGCAGACAGTGTTAAGCCTTACTAAACATCACAATTGGAAATTAGTGGAGTTAGATTTTCATTCAGGACCACCACACATTTACAGTAGTTTATATTTAAAGCTGAAACATAAAAAAAAAAAATTTCTAAAGTTTAATTTCAATATCACTGAGATTTAAACATTTCCATTATAATGGTTAGGCGAGGGTATTCCTGGAACACAACACAACTTGACATTTTACATTAAGACGGTACTCCAAAAAAAGTTTCACATGTACTTGGTACTAGTGAGAAATTGGGAAATATGGGGTATATTACAAAAGATTAATAATTTCTTTATTTAATGCAAGATTCCCAAGTATTCCAAATAGTAAATTAAAAAAATTACAGATTGTCGACGATATATCTGATAACTCACGGTTACTGCAGTGGGTAGCGTAGTCTTTGTGAATGATTGCATTCGCTACTGCTTCCTGGACAGTGTTTGCTGCTTAGCACAACTGTGGGAGATGGGTACGAAGCGTTTACATAACCACAATATTACGTTCTGTTCAACTGAACCTTACCTAACCCAACCTAGTACATATACTGTATTGTAACAACGTACTACAGTCAAAATTATATTTTTAAACTGTCACTTTCAACAGTTATTTAACAGGTGCTACACTGAACATTCAGGGATAAAATACAGTACATCAGAAATTTATATAAGCATAATATGGAGCCTCGTGAAATTTAATTTCAAAATAAAAAATAATGGTGGCACAACTAGCCGAGTTTTAACCAATTTGTTTCTAACATTCTAAAAATAAAAAAAGCTGGGTTGCCTATCGAGGCTCTAAATATTTATTTTAATATAAGGAACTGTACTGCAGGTCTTAATTTTCAGTGATATGTATAATAATGCTTCATTAATATATAATAATGCTGCCTGAAATGTTCTGTATAACCATGGGCTTCCTATTACGAATGTTAACGTCAACAATTCCTGAATCAACTGCAAATTGTACTTTGTAGGAAAAGTTTATCATTTATCACAATTTGCTGTTAGTAATATACCTGAACTAAACAATCTGTATAACCAATTACTGCATAACGTTTTGATCATATTCAACAAACTCGCTTAACTGAAAGTTAGAGTGGAAATGTGCAAAGGAAATGTCTCCCGTTCACTGGATATTGAAATAAAACATCAAGAAATTACTATGAGAGATTTCATCTTACAGTACATTCCAAACAATAATGCAACATCCTTAAAATTTATAACAATTTATCACTAAATTACTGGTATTTTAAGAGTACGTAGTAAATTTAAAAATACTACTGCATTTTCATATGGCAACTGAATTTTGCAATTTCAAAACAGCTTTTAACTACACTTAAATTCAACATGCAACTAAGTTATATTAGGTAAGGCTTGTGATGACTAATACAAAACGTTACCTAGGCTAATATGGTTTAAAAAAAATACCAAGGGTTAGGTAGGATTTTGTTGATAAACTATACAAAGAAGACTTAAAATTGCACTTATGGGACATTAAGAAATTAAAAAAATGTATATTTTAAAATTAAGAAATGAGTATAATTTCAGTTTCGAAAAGAATAAAAGATCACACCTGATAATTACTCTTAACACACAACACTGTATAATAAGAATTAATTTTGCACTGAAAGCAATCATGTACTGTATCACTAACTTAGCTTGTATTTTTACTAAATATGTATTTTATTTTTTATTTTACCGCCAACAAGATTTTGAAAAGAATCAAATCACTGTAATATTGCAGTGGAACAAGTGTTTGCATACACCTATGTTATTTATACACAAATAACACAAACTTGGTTGCCAAACTTATGATGTTTCGGTCTGACTTGGACCAAAACATAGTCATAAGTTTCAGTTTTCTAAGTGTATGTTATTTGTGCATTGTTCCAGCCACAATATTGAAATTTTGTTTTTATATACATAAGCATGTGTACACACAGCCCAAAATAACACGAACCACCCCACACAGACAAACTCATATACCACACACACATACAACACACATTGTATATGGAGTGAGAACCATGCAGTGTTTACATAATACAGTGGTATAAACCTTGGTAATAAATACCGACAAGTTGGTTTAGAAAAACACGTAAGCAAACACTAGGACATATTTACGTATTAGAAAACGCTTCGGTCCTGGGACCTTGTTCACTTCTAACAAAGAGGTTGAAAGACAGTATATATATATAGGCAGAGAGTGAGGTGTGAGTGACGCCTGGTGACCTGAAGAATACCATGTTGGTCTGAGAAAGGGTAGACGATGAGATCATGTGACTCCTGAGTTGCTGGGTAGATGGTGCTTTGCCTGGTTGAGCATCATGTATGCTAATGTTTTAGAAATTTTGAGGTTTACAGCGTTATGTTTTGCTTCTAGACATCGTCAGCAATGTCTAGAAGCTCAATGACTCAATGATCACAGCTCAATGACTGCACCTGTCAGCATACTCACACATCCACATCTATTGCTTAATGAGTATACTTGCCAATATTCTTCATAACAAAATTAATCTAGTTTCAATTCTCTAGTTCATAAGGGAAAACCAGACTAACATAACTTTTACAGAGGCCTCAGATTTATTTTTTTGTTTGCCTATTTGCCTCACAGGGCTGCAAATTAAGAAAAAAATTATTTATTAGAAACTTGACATTCTCACTGAATAGTGAAAACTTAAATTTAGTAATAAAAAATGGAAGGGGGGTCCATTAATATGTACCTATGTCCATTAAATAGCAACTTTTGAGACATCTTTTGTTTTTTCCATGATCATAGTAACAGACAATTCTGGATTTAATGAACTTTGTCCAAATGACAGATCCTCTGACAATTATCCCTAAGTCTTTTACCAGTTCCTCATGCTTATACCAAGGGCCCCAAAGAAAACTCGCTGACTTTTTTGGGTTATCCTTGGTAATTTACACTATGAATGATAATTGTACTTATGTGTACCTATGCTTAAATAAACTTACTTACCTAAGCAGTTGAAATTTATCACCAATGAAAATTGTTGCATTCATTTTGCCTGTGTAAGTTTTTGTTACTATCAGTTTGTATTACAGTTTTCTGTATCTTCTATTGAAGTGACTTTTATTAAAGGTATTTATTTTAGAATAGCAGACATTCATAATTGGCAGAGGTTACATTCCTGAAAACTAGCCTACCAATAATTTCTGTGACTTATGGACAGAAAAATGTGTGGGAAAATAAGGCTACATTCCTCAGACCCCATTTCTAAGGACTGGGGAAAGCCAGCTGTTGGCTTAGTTTAATAGTTTTCTTTCATAACATTACTGGTATAGAATATGAATTAGACATGTGCAAAACCTGGACATCTTTATTTTGAAGAGGTTTTACAAATTAGTGCATCTTTAATTCATTAGAGGAGGGGTCGGCAACCTTTTGGAGAGAGGGCCAGACAGCTATGCAGTCTCTTGGAGGAGGGCCATGTTATTAAATGTATAAATTTTTTTCTTGAACTCAGAGTTGCCATTAGTTTTTTAAACCAATTTTAGCCTAATTCTAATAATGCTTAACACAATTTATCACAAATAATTAAATAAACATTATTATCAATGCAGATACCTACTGTACAGTTGTTTTACCACCAGACAACAAACTCAAATGAAAAACTCTAAAGAGGGAGGCTACGAAGTAAATTTTCCAGGGACTGGTTAACCTTCAAGTGAACTACTGCATCTGTATTCGATACTAATTAGATAATTAGTGTCCAGGTGTTAAGTTGGCGGGCTGGATGAAAACCTCACGCGGGCCGGGAGTTGCCGACCCCTGCATTAGAGCTTATTAACCCTTTGGGGGTCCAAGGGGTCTCTCTGAAACTCGTTCTCAGGGTCCACGAATTTAAATAAAAAAAATTATTTTTTCTTATGAAATGATAGAATCTTTTTCCGATCATAACGCCACAAAAAATATGAAATTTGATCGAAAACTAACGGAATTATGCTTTCGCAAAGTTAGCGGTATCCATGACATTTACGCATCAGCGATTTCGCCCACTTTGAGCCCTATTTTTGGCAAATTCCAATGTTTCAGTCTACTAAAATTATAGCTATTTCGCTAGAACTCCATTTCTTTTATCGATTGAGTACAAGAAACTGCCTATTTACCAATTTCAACTACCCAATAAAGTGGTCAGAAATTGGCAATTTGGCCAATTTCAAAAGATGCCAATTTCAAAATAGGGTTCAGAATAAACAAGACATTCTTGGCACTAAAATAACATTTTCTCTGTTCATTAGTCACGCCTCCAGGCCCCTCTTACATTACTTTTGCTTTCCATTTTGAATTTCTATTCTCACAAAAAATAGGAGATTTACTGTTATATATACAGTGGTACCCCGACTTACGATATTAATCCGTCAGAGAGGGCATATTTTAAAGCGAAACAATCGTAAAACGAATCAATTTTCCCCATAAGAAATAATGGAAATAAATTTAATCCGTCCAAGACTTCCAAAAGTAGTTAAATAAAATATTTTTTAGAACTTTTTGACATTAAATAATAAATAATTTAATAAAGAATACCTAAATACACATGCAAATATTGAACAATAACATGTCACTTACATTAATTGAAGAGTTGTTGATGTGTGGAGGACGGGAGGAGGGAGAAGGTGGAGTAGTATGCTAGTGTTTGGAAGGGGAATCCTTCCATTAACACTGCAGGTACCAAGTTCTTTTCTGGGGTTACTGGCCTTTTCTTTGAATGCTACACTCCCTGCATGAATGCTACACTCCCTGCATCCTTGCTACACTCCCTGCATCCTTGCTACACTCCCTGCATCCCTGCTACACTCCCTGCATCCTTGCTACACTCCCTGCATCCTTGCTACACTCCCTGCATCCTTGCTTCACTCCCTGCATGAATGCTACACTCCCTGCATCCCTGCTACACTCCCTGCATCCTTGCTACACTCCCTGCATCTTTGCTACACTCCCTGCATCTTTGCTTCACTCCCTGCATGAATGCTACACTCCCTGCATGCCTACTACACTCCCTGCATCCTTGCTACACTCCCTGCATCCCTGCTACACTCCCTGCATCCCTGCTACACTCCCTGCATCCCTGCTACACTCCCTGCATCCCTGCTACACTCCTGCATCCCTGCTACACTCCTGCATCTTTGCTTCACTCCCTGCATGAATGCTACACTCCCTGCATGCCTACTACACTCCCTGCATCCTTGCTACACTCCCTGCATCCCTGCTACACTCCCTGCATCCCTGCTACACTCCTGCATCCCTGCTACACTCCCTGCATCCTTGCTACACTCCCTGCATCCTTGCTACACTCCCTGCATCCTTGCTTCACTCCCTGCATGAATGCTACACTCCCTGCATGCCTACTACACTCCCTGCATCCTTGCTACACTCCCTGCATCCCTGCTACACTCCCTGCATCCCTGCTACACTCCCTGCATCCTTGCTACACTCCTGCATCCTTGCTACACTCCCTGCATCCTTGCTACACTCCCTGCATCCCTGCTACACTCCCTGCATCCCTGCTACACTCCCTGCATCCCTGCTACACTCTCTGCATCTTTGCTACACTCCCTGCATGCCTGCTACACTCCCTGCATGCCTGCTACACTCCCTGCATAAATGATACACTCCCTGCATAAATGCTACACTCCCTGCATAAATGCTTCACTCCCTGCACATTCTTTACCACAGGCTTAGCACTAGGATCTTTCCTTGGACCCATGGTAGCTTATTTAGCAGTTGCAAGCACTAAAAACAGTGGAATAATGACAATATACTGGTATGAATGCGTGGGTGTGGGTGGGTGGTCGCTCTCGCTTGTAAACAATAGCACTGACGCTCCCTGGAGTGCGCGCTCAGCTGGGCGCCAAGCGGACACGTCCGGTACGAATGTCGGTAAACGAAGCAAACATCGTAAGTCACAAACAAATTTCTTACGTTATAAATATCGGTTACCGAAAATAACGTAAGATGATAACATCGTAAGCCGGGGTTCCACTGTACTAGCATCATTGTAAAAATGGTATAAATAATATCAGTGTACTTGTAAAAGAATATTAGACTCGCCAGTTGACATGTATTGGACGCATGACGTGATTTGTTTACTCTTGAACATCGGCAAAAATCGAACATTTTCCTTCGCTACTTTGACCTCAATTTCAAGGTACTTGTCATCGTAAAACCAATCAAAATCATCTCTATTTCTGTAATATAACTTCCATTCTATCAAATGAGACCAAGAAAACGAGTATACAGCAATAAATACTACCATACGAAAATAGACTGCAAAGTCGTTGTTTTAAACGAAAAATACAGTCAGTTTTTTCTCATTATGCACTGTGTGCTGCAGGATTTTTTTTATACTGTGCACACTGACCACACAGACCCATTCTTTCAAATGTAGGCCTTCCATCTTTCTCTCGCTAGATTTGAAGGCGCTAGAATTTATGCGTTCAAGTACGGCACCAACCCTGGCTCTCAAGCCATTCAAAGTACGACACTGACCCTGAAAGGGTTAACAGTCAATCAGCATCACCCCTCTACTAGCCTGTTAAAGCGGCGTTTCACTGAACTTCAAAGTCACGAAATAAATTGATGAAAACACTTACCCCAATGTCACAAAAACATTATGAAGGTAAGTACTAAAATACAAAACTAGTGTCAGTATCAAAGGATACAGAATGAATACAGCCTCTCCTCACTTAACGATGGAGTTCCGTTCCTTAGACCACGTTGTTAAACGAATTCGTCTCTAAGTGAGGCGCATACTACAGTGGACCCTCGGATTTCGTAGTTGTTGGATTTCGTAATACAGTGGACCCCCGAGTATCGGCCGTAATACGTTCCAGGAGCTAGGCCTTAACTCGAACTGGCCGAAAGTTGAACCATTATTTCCCATAAGAAATAATGTAGTAAATACAATTAATCCGTTCCAGACACCCAAAAATATTCACAAAAAATTCATTTTTTAAAGAATAACTATAGTTTTGGATACACAAAACACACAACACAAAATTTATAAATTTACATTTAAAATAACATTTACTTACCTTTATTGAAGAGACTTGATGGCATCTGGAAGATAGGGAGGAGTGAGGGAGGGCTTAGTGTTTGGAAGGGGAATCCCCCTCCATAAGGACTTCAGGTATCAAAGCCCTATCTGGGGTTACTTCCCTTCTTGGTCTTTTAATGCCACTAGGACCAGCTCGAGTCACTGGACCCCTGTCTCACAAAATAACTGTCCTCAGTCCTCTGTTTCTGGTGCCTCTTTAAAATGTTCCTGAAGTGCAATATGGCTCTGTCACTGAACTTGTTGCAGAGATGGCTTATTTCACCTTGCTCAGGGTGATATTTCTCTACGAACCGTTGCACATCATTCCACTTTGAACAAATCTCAAAAACTGTACACCAAAGCAATGTTTCAAAGGTGCTTTGATGTGACCTCAGACACTGTATTGACCCTAAGAGAGTTCTGGAAAGATCACTTCAGTATCCTACATTGCATAAACCTTATAGGTAAGGCTTGGGAGGGAGTGACTTCCAGGAATTTGAACTCTGCTTGGAGAAAATTGTGGCCAGAATGTGTTCAAGAGAGGGATTTTGAAGGGTTTGGGGCTGACCCTGAGGAGCCTATGACAGTTGTGGAAAGTATTGTGGCATTGGGAAATTCCATGGGGTTGGATGTCAGTGGCGAGGATGTGGAAGAGTTGGTGGAGGACCACAATGAAGAGCTAACCAATGAAGAGCTGCAAGACCATCTGGAGCAGCAACAGACCACAGCTCAGGAAATTGCTTCAGAGGAGGAAAAGAGATGGAAGGTGCCTTCTTCAAAGATTAAGGTGAGGTGCAAACATTTATGGAGGAACATCACCCTAACAAAGCTGTTACAGGCTGTGTCTGCGACATGTTCAATGACAATCTCGTGTCCCATTTTAGGGAAATTTTAAAGAGATGCCAGAAACAAGAGCTCTCTGGACAGATATTTAGTGCCACAGGTGTGCAGTGACTCTCAAGCTGGTCCTAGTGGCATTAAAAATCAAAGAAGGGAAGTAACCCCAGAAAAGGACTTGGTACCTGAAGTCTTTATGGAAGGGGATTCCCCTTCCAAACAATAGTAACTCCTCCATCCTCTCCCTCTTCCATACATCAAGTCTTCAATAAAGGTAAGTGTCATGTTGTTATTGTTTTATTCTTCATGTCCCATTGTTTTCTGTGTAGGTAAATGTATATTTAATGTAAAAAAATAATTTTTTTTTAATACTTCTGGGTGTCTGGAACGGATTAGGGGAAATCAGCTCTAATATACGTATATTATTTAGGCATGAATACTGGTCAGAGAACCCGTCTTAAGTTCGAGGCGTCGGTAAATGAGTACATCGCTAAGTGAGAAGAAGCTGTACTGTAGGGTACTCATATTACATTAATATTAAAAAATATCAGTGTACAGCCTCTCCTCACTTAGCGATGTACTCGTTCACCGAAGCCTTGGACTTACGACGGGCTCTCTGACCAGTATTCACACCCAAATGTACATTAGAGCTGATTTCCTCTATTAAGTTTATTTCAATATACATTACACTACATACTGTAGTATACCAGAAATGTTACAAATGGTGCAAAGGTGATTTTAAAACAATATCAAAGATGGTTGACACAAACTCACTACCATTATAGTATGCTCCTCGCTTAGCAACGAATTCGTTTAACAACTTGGTCTCAGGAACGGAACTCTGTCGTTAAATAAGGAGAGGCTGTATTTATATTATTGGATAACTCATATTAAAAAAATTAAGATAGGAACTGAACTAACCGTGACTGGGAAATCTCAACGTGATCATCATTCTCAGAAACTTTTTAAAATATAGCCACAAGTTATGCAAAAACACAATTTGGGTTGTGTTAGGCTAGGTTAGTGCTTGGCAATTTTACTAAAAATTATGTAATGGAGAACTACTTCCCAGTAGGAAAATTCAAGACTTCCACTAACCTAATGGTGACCTGGTAACATAAATGAAATTACTGGCAGTCCCTGGGAGGACCTAAAATAAAAATGGAAATAAACCACACTGCCTTTTTTTTGGGTTATCCTGTGTTATTAACACTTCAGGATTCCTAATATGAATATTATCTATGATGGCAATTTATACCAAGT
Organism: Cherax destructor; assembly: GCA_009830355.1. Taxonomy (NCBI): domain Eukaryota; kingdom Metazoa; phylum Arthropoda; class Malacostraca; order Decapoda; family Parastacidae; genus Cherax; species Cherax destructor. Next base: position 894,052 of record WNWK01000074.1, read on the forward strand.
GTTTACATCATTATTAATTCAGGGACAAATTACAATCCACATAGCTAACCAGCATGTAATCATAGTCAATTTGCAAGAATGGATAGGTGGATGGCTTCTGCAATGGATTAAAAATTACCTAACATTGTCTTCTGTGCTGCTCCAGGGACACTAGTGTAACTACATACTGTGCTTCTATTATCTGTTATTACCCACAGGATGAAAAAAAAAAAACAATCAAATTACCAATGGTTATCAAATTACCATGAGCATGCTGAGCAAGCAAGCAGATGTTAAACAGTGATATACGTACTATTAAGAAAAGGTTAAGCAAGATGAACTTGTTTAAATAATTTTTGTTTTGCTGTCTTCAAGGAGTGAAATAAAAGTATGAATGAATGAATGAAAGGTAAGACCCCAATGGGGTGAGCGGGGAAGACGGGACAGGCGAAGAATAGCATTGGAGAGGTGTCCTTAGTCATAAAAAAAAGTGCCAGGGCTTAACCCAGCAGCTAGGCGATCGTGGGACAGACTTAAGAATCAGGAATTGTAGGCTCAGTTGCGATGGTCTTGTGGAAGTTGGATGTTAACAGACTTGACAAGCTGGCAGCAGGTTACGTCACAGGACAGGGCAGACAGGGAAGAACATCAGAGGCCAGCATAATGGTGGTGTTATTTGACAAGATTAGGGTGGCAGGTTTGTAGAGGAGCCATTCTCAAATTTCTTGAAGCTGGTTCTAGAGAGGTGGTAACGTTTTGTCTTGTTTCCAAAGGTGAAACGAAGAGGCTTGAGGAATTCCAGAACTTGGGCGAGTGCGAAGTGATGTAGTTGTTCGCAGGAAAAATTGACAGTTCCTAAACCAAGGCCTTTGTAGAGTTCAGTGCAGGTCATGGTGTCTGCGTTTGATGGAGCAGTGTAGAATGTAAGGTTTTCCCAAGTTGGTATGCTAGTCATCAATATCGTCATCTTCTGATGTATATTCAGTAGCCGAGTCTACCATGGTGCTAGCAGGTGACTGTGGGTCGACAGGTGCAGTGGAGAGGTGTACTGGAGGTGTAACACCAGGATGGGAGGCAGTGGTTGAGGCAGCATAAACGGTGGTGTGAGAGGTTGTGGAAGGTGCAGGAACAGCTGCTTGGGCAGGAGACAGGTAGGCAGGAGTAGTGAAGTTAACGACGTTAGGAAGAATCCTGAGGATGTCAGCTGAAGGTGTGCAGTCAGGAAATATGAAGGCAGGCATGTTGTTAAGTTTGAATGGTTCATTGATGGTGAAGTTGAATGTGCCTGAGTTGGCTGCATTTGCAAGGTGCGCATACACAATGCAATACAGCACCTGGAAAGGAACAAGATTATAAACGGCAACCAGCAAGGATTCATGGAAGGCAAATCCTGTGTCACAAACCTTCTGGAGTTCTATGACAAAGTAACAGAAGTAAGACACGAGAGAGGGGGAGGGGGGTTGATTGCATTTTCTTGGACTGCAAGAAGGCCTTCGACACAGTTCCTCACAAGAGATTAGTGCAGAAGCTAGAGGATCAGGCGTGTATAACAGGAAGGGCACTGCAATGGATCAGAGAATACCTGACAGAGAGGCAAAAACGGGTCATGGTACGTGCTGAGGTATCACAGTGGGTGTCTGTGACGAGCGGGGTCCCACAGGGGTCAGTCCTAGGACGAGTGCTATTCTTGGTATATGTGAATGACATGACGGATGGGATAGACTCAGAAGTGTCCCTGTTCGCAGATGATGTGAAGTTAATGAGGAGAATTAAATTAGGTGAGGATCAGGCAGGACTTCAAAGAGACCTGGACAGGCTGGACACCTGGTCCAGCAACTGGCTTCTCGAATTTAACCCCGCCAAATGCAAAGTCATGAAGATCGGGGACTGGCAAAGAAGACCACAGACAGAGTATAGGCTAGGTGGCCAAAGACTGCAAACCTCGCTCAAGGAGAAATATCTTGGGGTGAGTATGACACCGAGCATGTCTCCAGAAGCACATCAACCAGATAACTGCTGCAGCAAATGGGCGCCTGGCAAACCTGAGAATAGCGTTCTGATACCTTAGTAAGGAATCGTTCAAGACACTGTACACCGTGTACGTCAGGCCCATACTAGAGTATGCAGCACCAGTTTGGAACCCAAACCTGGTCAAGCACGTCAAGAAATTAGAGAAAGTGCAAAGGTTTGCGACAAGGTTAGTTCCAGAGCTAAGGGGAATGTCCTACGAAGAAATGTTAAGGGAAATCGGCCTGACAACACTGGAGGACAGGAGGGTTGGGAGAGACATGATAACGACATACAAAATAGTACTGCGTGGAATAGATAAGGTGGATCGAGACAGGATGTTCCAGAGAGGGGACACAGAAACAAGGGGTCACAATTAGAAGCTGAAGACTAATCTGAGTTAAAGGGATGTTAGAAAGTATTTCTTCAGCCATAGAGTAGTCAGGAAGTGGAATAGTCTAGCAAGTGATGTAGTGGAGGCAGGAACCATACATAGATTTAAGATGAGGTATGATAAAGCTCATGGAGCAGGGAGAGAGAGGACCCAGATGCGATCAGTGAAGAGGCGGGGCCAGGAGCTGAGTCTCGACCCCTGCAACCACAATTAGGTGAGTACAACACCTTGGAGGGAGCCTTGTCCAGAAGTGGAGAGAGGGAGGTGCTGGATAGAGATGACTGTTGTGTAGCTTAAAGAATTTTTTGGTATCAGACTGTAGTTTTGTTATTGCGGCATATGTCGGCGATTTTGGGCTGCTCTTCTTAGCTTCTTTGATTTTCTTGGTCAGCACTTCCTTCCTTAGTGGGCATTTGGCTGCCCATTGGTGGCATTGGTGGTGGAACAGGCTTTGAAATCGTTACCACCTTTTCCGCAGTTGGAACATAATTTCTTGTCTTTGCTGGGGCAGTCTGTCGTTGAGTGAAGGTAAGAATAACAGTTCCAGCAGGGAAATACATGAGCTCAACGTTCTGGTTCTGTTTGTCGTGGATGAATATGGTAGTAGGAGATGGCTAGGCCATCAGAAAGTGCTCTAGTAGTCATGTTGATGTTGGAGAAGGCGAGTTTGATCATTGAAGAAGCGTTTGGAATTTTGGTGATGTTGTCAATCGAGGACCAAGTGTTTTGTTCCTCGATAGAGGTCTTAAGGTCCACAGTGGATAGGGATGTGATGATCTTGTCCAACTGTTTGACAAAACAACGTTTCGCCAGCAGGAAGGGGAAAGGAGAGACGGTGAACTGTCGGTCAGAGTCTTCATAGCGGTGTCATCCATCAGTTTAGAAGTTTCAATATCGTCTGTACAGACGACAATGAAGGAGTCTTTCAAAGAGTGGATAGCTGTAAATTTTACCTGCAAAAAGGTCTTTACAGCGACAGCAAGGGCAAGTTTGATAGTCATTGATAACTCCATTGGTTGGCTTTATCTTTACACAATACGAAAGCATCGTGAAAGAGTAAAGGCGGTGGTGTGTACAAATTCCCCTCCCCGACGGGGATTGATGGAATACTTCTTGAAGTAGAGCGATTGTGACTTGTCAGTAGGAAGGTCAGCAGTGGAATGAAATAATTAAAGCTTAAACATGCAAACATTTTAGATAAATAGAAAAATGCCCACTGTGACTAAAATTTATGAAAAATCTATTAAAATATTACTCAGAAGAGAATGATACGATGTAATAAAGAAGTGACTGGTTAAAAGATGCAAAGCTGTCAACTTCATCTCAAATTCACAATTTAAAAGTTAAAACATCTTGCATGAATATTATAAGTTATCTTTAATATTACAGTAATAACAATATAGTAATAGTACAAGAATATATTATCCTTATGATATTTTGAGGAAGAACTAAACCTGTAGAGGTCATACAGCACCTGAGGAATGGAAGGCAATCAGGTTCGATCCATAGGTCAGGTTCTCCCTTGGATCAAAAGCATCTCACCAGCATCAAGGAATCTCCCTCAAGGGGTGTTGGCTATTTAATAAGACTAGATAGCAGTTTATTGCACACAGTTAATTTAGTGAATAAACAGCTATAACGTGCAATTCATACACACTTATGTTGAGCATCTGTGCAAGGTCAGGTTAAATTAAATCATATTTTTGGGTTTGAGCCTATTGTGACCAGTAGCGCAAATACTACCAGTAAAATAGCACCAGGATAGGGTGGGTAAGACTTCCACAGGATTTTAAGTGATATTTCGCCACCATAATAATGGTTCTCGCGGTAAAGAAAGCCAGTCAAACTTTAGGGATATATTTTTATCTTTACTCTTATCAAACTAAACTATACGGCCGTGATTGATGAATGCCGGGTTCAAAAGCTTTACTTGCCTCGCAGGGAAGAGAAAGAGAGGTGTCAGAGCAAGAGACACAGGGCAATATGACCATTTTATAAACAAAACAATCCGCCATCATGGATTTGCGCGTAGGACTCTGGATCGATGGCAAGTAACGTTTTACGCCACAATGTTGCCCCGGGAGGCCTCACTACCACCTGCACCCGGCTCACTGGTCCACACACACCCCGCTATACTCACGTTTTGCGTTCTAAATATATGAAGTTTTTCCCAAATAAAATCCAGACTGGTGGCTGGTCGCTTCCACAGACATAAAACAGCGTGGCAGGACGAGAGGTTATGTGAGCGCTGCGCTTACTGGTGCATCCCACGACGTCATACACCACTCTGTTAACCTCACTCTCATTGGTTCTCAATTCTCACCGCTCAAACCCATCACCGTTTGACTGGGAGAATATCATTATTAATCGTTTATTAAGTATTACAGCAAAATGGCAATCACTAGATGGATTCAGAGTAATACATGCTTGACTTCTTAACCTATATCCATCATCAAAGGGCTTTTCTCTTGTTGTATTACCTTCTGTTGCTGACGGTGATACATGCAGTTTTTTACTAACATCAGCAAATACATGAGTGTTGCTGATGCCTTTCACCCAACATTTGAATATTTCCAGCAACAATGAACTTTATTTTACATTGACATTTTGGCCAAGATATGACTCCTAGCAGGATTATTTCATGTTACTTTACCATTTGGCTAGAGAATCTTGCAAGAAGAAATAAACACTAATTTGTTTTTATTAAAATATGTACAATTTCATTGTGGTAAGAAGATAATGTGTATAGAGAAGACATTTAAAAACATTTACTATGCTCAATGGCGAGTTTTACAAGTCTTGAAATAAAAGTTTTCTCTGAACATAGCTACAAGAATCTAATCACTTGCAATGACAAAACTTCTAGTGAGCGAAACATTTAATAAAATATTCCAGTGTTGCACAAGTGTCTTTATTATGTGATGCACATAGTATGCTGTCGGCAATCCTGTACTTCCAAAACTCAAACACATATGCGTATATACCCTGATCTGTTATGACATTTTACAAGGTTACAGCAAGATCTATGTTTACATGTTGTACAAGAATGGTATACAATACCGACAAGATGAAATTAAGACACATGTTCAACATCTGAATATCTTTATTGTAGACGTTTCGCCATCCAGTGGCTTTATCAATACAAATTCAAGGACATAATTTGAAGACAGTAGAACTATATACAAAAGATGAGTTGGTGTGGAGAGCACCGTAGTCGTGGAGATTCTGGAGCAAAGGCAAGGAGGCTGGGGTTTATATACTAACGTCAGGTGGAAAGGGAGATGGGACTGATTACCTCATCTTTTGTATATAATGCTACTGTCTTCAAATTATGTCACCGAGGCAGGGTGACACGACAAAGAAGAAAACATTTTCACTGGCACTCATTCAATCTTGTTAGAAGGGCGCCGATATCACAGTTCAGATGACCCTCCAAACTGCAACATCTCCACCCACATCCGGTTAACCGATTTCTCTGAATCCCTTCATGAATGTTACTTTCCTTTCATTCCAACAGCATGTCAAATCATAAAAACCACTTGCCTCCACTGCTATGTAACATGCTCACACAAGCCTGTTGGATGTCCAAGCCCACACACGCCCCGATGGCATGGTGGCTAGCGCTCTTGCTTCACGCACGGAGGGTCCGGGTTCAATTCCCGGCGGGGCCGAAACATTTCGAAGTGTTTCGTTACACACACACATACATACAACAGGCCTAGTGTCTAATCGACATGTGCCTACGACAAAATGGTAACTAACTAACAACTCAGTCTTCTTTACCTCCTCTCTCCAACCTTTCCCAGGACGACCTCCACCCATATTCCCTCCACCCCAGATTTATACACCTTCCTATCATCCTATTTTTCTCCAATCTCTTTAAACGTCCAAACCAACTCAACCTCTCCTCAGTCCTCTTAATAATCCTTGTGGTAACTCCACGCTTCTCTTAATCCCCAAACACTGAATTCTCTGCATAATGTTCCACACTGCCATCAAACACATCTCTACTGCCTCCAACCTCCTCCATGCTGGAACATTCAAAGGCAAAACCCATACAACATTCACACCCATAGAGCATTCACTCCCAGACAAATGTTAGTACCACTACACGTAGTACCGACCCCCGCAAACACAAATCGGCGAGTACAATGAGTTGGTAACACCCAGTTCTGAATACCAAACAATGGAAGCTACACGCTCGAAATATTAATAAGCTTTATCCAGGTTATTTACATATGCTATTTTGAATTTTCCCAGTGCATTAAGCGTTTTCACCTAGTAGTAAGTAGGTGTACCCGGATATACAAGACTGCATTCTGAGAGTGTCGCATGTGAGAGGTAGCACTTGTGAAGGCACTACCTCTCACATGAGCATAGGGTGCACAATAAACTAGAACGGTTTCTTAAGTTTTTTTTTTTTTACGATTACAGACCCCCAATATGTTCCAATACCTGCTTCACCAGACTGTCGAAATCATCACTAGTACTACAATGTGTACTCACCTATTTGTGGTTGCAGGGGTCGACATTCAGCTCCTGGCTCCTGTGTCTCGTAGCTTGATTGCCAGCGCACTCAGCTCACACATTGAGGTCCGAGGATTGATCTCCTGTACGGGTGGAAACATTAGGGCCTGTTTCCTTTAGGCACCTTCTGCCCATGTTCACCTATCAGTAAAATACGCACCTGGGTTTTAGTCGACTGGTGTGGATCGCATCCTGAGGACAAAACTAACCTAATTTTGCCCGAAATGCTCTGCATAACCAGGGGCTTTCTATATAGTAGTAGCATATCATTGATGTCAGCTAGGCCTGTATATCTTATACACGTATTTGTAGAAACAGACATTATTATTATTATTAATTATTATTCTTATTATTATATTAGTTACCAATATGACTTCAAAAGATGCCAATAACTTGGTCTTACATTACATATGGATAGCTAGGAACAGAACAGTTAAAAAAAATGTCAAAGACTGTCATAACATGAGCCAGCTCAGGAAGAGAGCCAAGAGTTACCTAATGAATGTAGCTACAGAAAGGGAAGAGAGTGATTTCTTGTATAGCTAACATACATGTACCTATTATTGTTATCTGATCCTCTCTATGCTAATGTAAATAACTCAGTTTAACTTATTCCTAGTATCTCCCTTTATTACCTGGAGTTTACCTGGAGAGAGTTCCAGGGGTCAACGTCCCTGCGGCCCGTTTTTGTGATCAGGCCTCATGGTGGATCAGGGCCTGATCAACCAGGCTGTTACTGCTGGTCGCACGCAGTCCAAAGTACGAACCACAGCCTGGCTGGTCAGGTACCGACTTTAGGTGCCTGTCCAGTGCCTGCTTGAAGACAGCCAGGGGTCTATTGGTAATCCTCCTTATGTAAGCTGGGAGGCAGTTGAACAGTCTTGGGCACCTGACACTTATTGTGTTGTCTCTCAACGTGCTAGTGGCACCCCTGCTTTTCATTGGGGGGATGTCGCATCGTCTGCCGAGTCTTTTGCTTTCGTAGGGAGTGACTCGCGTGTGCAAGTTTGGTACTAATCCCTCTAGGATTTTCCAAGTGTATATAATAATGTATCTCTCCCGCCTGCGTTCTAGAGTACAGGTTTAAGAACTTCAAGCGTTCCCAGTAGTTGAGGTGGTTTATCGCAGTTATGCGTGCTGTGAAGGTTCTCTGCACATTTTCACATAGTTTAGTTACTTACCTGTTTTAACTTTTAAATTATTCAGAGATCGAGTATCATACCTCCATTATTTAGTTCCCATATCCCCAAGGGGTATGGATACCCCTGGTTTAGAACCCTTGAACTTGAAGTTCAGGCGGCACAACAACAAAGGACTTGAAGAATGAGACACTTGTGCAACATTTGGGAATCTTTATTGAGGAAATGTTTCGCCAGCCATATTTCACTGTCATTCTCTGTATTGGACTGAAGAAGCCACTGGCTGGCGAAACGTTTGCTCAATAAAAATTCCCAAGTGTTGCACAAGTGTCTCTTTCTTCAACATTACCTTTGTAACTTGTCATGATTATGACCAGATCTACCTGGAGTTCATTACCTTTGTAACTTGTTCAGCTATCAAAACTTTGGGACCCAGTTCCTGGACCCATTATGTACCTCTGTAATCTTTTGACTATCGCCCACAGGATGAGTATGGGGTGCATAATAGATATCAAACTAACTCTTCAACTTGCTAGTTTTCAAACCCTTTTCACCAAAGTGGCTTGGTATGGCGTAAGCTGTCAGTGGTCCTTCACTGGACCACTGTTACTCATGGGACTTATGTGCTGGGATTTCAGTGCCGGCATTGGTAGGATACAGATGTGTTGCTCAGGAAGCAAGACGCCTGGCTGTCAGTGTGTAGACCTGTTTACCTCATCTAGGTTTGGAACGTCATGTTCCCTGTTGGACAATTTGACCGGGAGGACCATACATCAGCTCCTAGTTATATATATAAATGGTTATAATTATAACCTTAATTTTTAAAGGGGTGGACTAATAAGCCAGCTGAAGGACTCTGTTAGATACCAAAAGCAGCAGCTGCGGGTCATAATATGACTAAGACCCATGTCAGGAAACACTTGTCCTGTTTCCTGACGAATTTTACCTAACCTAACCTCCTACGTCTGTAGTGTGTGATAATGTTGATTCAGGGTTGGAGGACGGAGGTTGGGGGGTTGTATGGCTAGTTCCATGGCTGTATGGCTAGTTGTATGGGGGTTTCATGGTTATGCCATCGATTGAGGAGTCTGTTTCCTTTATATAATTATTATAATCAAAACTAAGAGCTAAACCCACCAGTCTCATCAGCGCTGCTGTTTCCTTTATAATTCCCGACCAGATTTGGGCAACTCATTGTTCCCGGGAAGCAGGATTCAATAAGACGTAAACTTTGGTGGCTCTTACCAACCCCCAACAACCAGTGTCCCTGATAGTGTCTGCTCCTCTCCCTGTCCTGCATTACTCTGCATTAGTGGAAATTTCATCCTGACATTTCTTGGGACATTTGTCCTCCTCAGCCTGCATTAAGTAACACAATCTTTTTTTTCTTCCACAGCTGCTGATTTTGTATAGATTTTTGGAGGAAGGTAGCCACTGGCGCAGGTCAGGTGTACTCGCCTATTTGTGGTTGCAGGGGTTAATTCATAGCTCCTGGCCCCGTGTAGATGTCTTACTCTACACCTTAGCCTATGGTTAACTAACATCAATCCCAGCACCACCACCACCTTCAAAAATATTGCAGGAATTATAAAGAAACCAAAATTTGTGCAGTCAGAAAAAAATAAGTACTATATGTACTGTACACTGCAGACATCAAGAATGAAAACCAAGGCCTGCATCACATAAAACAAGATAATCCCAAATTTCTGCCAACATGCTTAGTCACTGTGTCAACATAGGATTAAAACAAATTTTAACGTGCTCTAAGTTGCAATTACGAAATGTACTGGGAACTTTCCAAGCTGTAAAGGGAAGGTCGCCTCTAGACAGACAAGTTGGTCTTCATACCTCGTTTCACTGCCTTCCTTATTCTTTAACTCGCTCTCACAGAATTTTAATACGTACTCATGGCTGTGCTGGCACTATTCAGTATCATCTGCCTAACCCCACAGCCATTTTAAGTACATCCAGTGTAGCCTTAAAAACGCATAATAATGACTTTAACAAAACGGATGAAGCAAAGAGTACCAGTGATAAAAGCAAGACCAAAAAAGATTCACCAATTATTCTTATTGACACAGAAGGTATGATGCTGGATGTTTCTCACTTAGTTGTTGAACATGTAGCTATTTTTAAAGCTAGCTGAATAACCTATTTGCATTTAGCTGTTGTTTTAGAATATATAATTAATTCTGAAGCCTAGCATTTTGTTTAATTCCTAATGCTGTATTTATATCATACATGTTGTCCCAACATAAAACCACATACTTAATCTATTAGTGTAAGTTATGCCTATAATACTGTGCTCACTATTAATCAGAATATGGAATACTAATTAAAATAAAAATATAGTAATTTTTGCAAACCCCATATTATACAAAGCTGATATTTATTTAAACTGGGAAAAATGCATTAATTTTAATAAAAAAAATATACAGTAGGGTACTACAAATTGGCTTGATATTGTAACATTGGTATTGAAGATAAATTGTATTTAGATTAAAGTTACAGTATATTTGTGTTTATAATACTTTTAATCCCACATGAGTGTCTATTAGATAATTGTGCTTCCATGTCTCTAGATAAAAAAAAAAATCCAGATAATTTTTCTGAGTTTATAAGTTTTCAAGGAAATTTTGGCACATATCAGTCTTGTGGTCTTTTCTTATTAAAAAATGTAATTTATATGAACACTTTCTTACAGTAATAATCCTTACTTGCATCCAAGTGAGATCACATGACATGGCATAAGGGTTAGTAATTTCTTAGGATAATGATGAGGAAGTTTAAGGAATTGGGGAGGAGGAGGAGGATTATTAAAAAGAGAAAGAGGGAAAAATTCTAAAACTTTTTTTTTTTTTCAGATAAGGTTTCAGTTACTAGCCTCTCACAGGCAGAAAAAATAGCGAGACAAAGAGATTTGAAAGTGGTCAAGGTTGAAGATTCATCACTGAGAACAAGTGACAAACAGGTGTATAAATTAATGACAGGCAAACAGTATTTTGATGAGGAAGTAAAGGCCAAGAAAAATTTAAAGTCATCACCTTTACTGAAGGTCTGATATCATTCTGTTTTCTATATATATTTATTATACCTTCAAATTTATTTATACCCTGGATGTGAAGCTTAATGTTTATTTAGCAAAGTAATGTAGGTGTGAAGGTTTTATTAAATATTAAAACTTTATTCCATAAATGGGATTATGTGGAATTTATTTTAGAGTATAAGACACACATCTATCCTTACAACTCTTCCTTCAGGTCATACTCATTTAATGACTAAACTTCAGTCTGCAAGCTGGCACTGCCCTGCCCTTCTCTTAATGACTACTACTTTGTACATTAACCAGGTAATGTTGATAAATACATTGTGTGTCACCTTACAGGACTCTACACACTGTTTTTGTATCATCTGCATCATTACTTCAGTGAGGAAAATGGTAATAATAATAATAATCTTTATTTCTACATGTACAAGGTATACAGTAGGGCCCTACTTATACGGCAGGTTAGGTTCCAGGCTCCTGCCGGAAAGCAGAACGCCATTTTTTCCACTTATAAATGCATATAAATGCCAGACAACAAGTTTACACTAACTTATATTAAGTTAGTAATAGAACTAGACATTAAAAAAACAAAATAAAAAGCAAAATACATACATACATAGTACTACAGTCATTACTTACCTTAAAATATTTGTAGTTTTAATGTAGGGCGAGAGGTGAGTAGTACTCATTTGTAGGAAGTCAGGTGTAGGTAGCCTGGGCTACATAGCTTTATGATATTTAATGCGGCCCAGAGCCATATTATTACCATCGACATACCATGTTCACTGAGTTTAATCGTTTTTAACAACTACCTTTAGATGCCATCATAAACGAAGGGAGAAGTAATGAATAATTCATGCCGAGAATTGTAAAGAAAAGCGTTGTTTGTTAAGGGGGAGTGACTAGGCCAAACGCAAATTCATACACATTTTCTCTGATGCTGGACCAGAGAAAACGTAATGTTTTCCCTCCGCCCGGCTACCGGACGTCCATAGCATATAAACATAGCATGTTTATTTGCTATGTAACGTGTTTCTTATATAATTTTGAAGACATTATCATAGATGGATTAATGAAAATATCTATATTAATGTAAAATAAGACATTTAATGTGCCCAAGAGTGATTATTATTACGTATTAGTATTATTACTATGGCATTAAGACTAGAGGGACACTCTTAGTGATTTTAATGTGTACCTGCATGCCAGCACAGTGTGTAAGTATATTTAGGTACAGGTACACTTAAGTATAAACATAGTACAGTGGACCCCCGCCTAACAAGCACCCCGGAAATCGTACAATTATGTAAGTATATACGTAATACTGTAAGTGCTTTTGTAAGTGTATTTTTGGGGGTCTGAAATGGACTAATCTACTTGACATTTTTTCTTAAGGGAGTAAATTCGTTCAGTAATGGCACTTGAGCAGGCTTCTGGAATGAATTTTGCTCATTAGGCGGGGGTCCACTGTACATATAAAATATGCAATAACTTTAAAACACTTGAAATTTGGGAAAGTTTCCAGACATAATAGAAAGATGTGCTCACGGAGAATAAACAAACTGGGTGGGGCGTGTCGTATTAGAAAGATGGGTTGCCATATAGAGTTTTGGTCATAATTTTAAATCGCCATATTAGCGGAACGCCGTAAGGCAAAACACCATAAAGCGGGGCCCTACTGTACAGGCCTAACTGACCTCAATGACATACTGTACTAGTAAATAGAAAGTCTCTGGTTATGCAGAGCATTTCAGGCAAATTAGGTCAATTTTGTCCCAGGATGTGACCCACACAAGTTGACTAACACCCGGGTACCCATTTTTGCTGATGGGTGAACACGGACAACCGGTGTAAGGAAACATACCCAATGCTTCCACCAGGCCACAGGCCTGGTGGTAAGATAGAGAGAGGGGTCTGATCATGTCTGTGAGAGGAGCGATGTAGTAGTATTACATTCCGGTACTTTACACTAGTCCTTCCTCACCAGAGATGGGGCCATTGTTTAGTACAGTGTGTGCGTGTGTGTGTGTGTGTACTCGCCTAATTGTATCACCTAATTGTGGTTGCAGGGGTCGAGACTCGGCTCCTGGCCCCGCCTCTTCACTGATCGCTACAGGGTCCCTTCTCTCCCTGCTCCATGAGCTTTATCATACCTCGTCTTAAAGCTATGTATGGTTCCTGCCTCCACTACCTCACTTGCTAGACTATTCCACTTCCTGACTACTCTATTGCTGAAGAAATACTTCCTAACATCCCTTTGACTCATCTGAGTCTTCAACTTCCAATTGTGACCCCTTGTTTCTGTGTCCCCTCTCTGGAACATCCTATCTCTATCTGCCTTGTCTATTCCATGCAGTATTTTGTTTGTCGTTATCATGTCTCCCCTAACCCTCCTGTCCTCCAGTGTTGTCAGGCCAATTTCCCTTAACCTTTCTTCGTAGGACATTCCCCTTAGCTCTGGAACTAACCTTGTCGCAAACCTTTGCACTTTCTCTAATTTCTTGACGTGCTTGACCAAGTATGGGTTCCAAACTGGTGCTGCATACTCTAGTATGGGCCTGATGTACACGGTGTACAGTGTCTTGAACGATTCCTTACTAAGGTATCGGAACGCTATTCTCAGGTTTGCCAGTCGCCCGTATGCTGCAGCAGTTATCTGGTTGATGTGTTCTTCCGGAGACATGCTTGGTGTTATACTCACCCCAAGATCTTTCTCCTTGAGCGAGGTTTGCAGTCTTTGGCCACCTAGCCTATACTCTGTCTGCGGTCTTCATTGCCCTTTCCCGATCTTCATGACTTTGCATTTGGCGGGTTTAAATTCAAGAAGCCAGTTGCTGGACCAGGTGTCCAGCATGTCTGTGTGTGTGTGTGTTAGTTATACCCTCTATTTTATGAATGCATAACACAAAGTTATGAAAAATAAAAATATCAAGAAGTATCACACTGTGTTTGTTATTGTTGGGTTGAAATTAGAATGTGTTGGAATAGAAAGTACAAAAATTCAAAGTTCTGGAGAAAAGGGGTTATTGAAGAGCTTGGTCACTTAGAAAGTATGGAGCAAGCTCGGTCAATTAGTGTATAAATCTGAGATGGATATAATTGTGTGTTCAAGTGGGTTTTACTAAACTGAGAACCAGTATGAAATTCTATCATTTATTAAGTAATTTCAGTTGTTAATGCTTTTTTTCTTTTCCTCAGCCTTCCCTAATCCATGACTTACATGCTATGCAAATACTTTCCAATTCATGATGTTTTTATCCTCTTGCAAAGTATTTGTTTTTACTTGACTGGTACTTTAATGTTTGGTTCTTGTAAATTTAACCTCAAAAATTCCCTTTAATTTTTATGTATGGTACCTTTGGATAAACTGAAACTTCTGATCACTTTCAGCCCTGATCAAGTTGAACACTTGGTGCTCCACTGTATTGAAATTCATAAGAAAGCATCTTTGGTTTTGTAAATCTTTTGAACATGAAGTAGTGCTGTATGACCCATTTGGGTTTAGCACTGTCTTAGTGAATTTTTATGCTCAATAGAGCATAAAAATTTAAATTTTACACTTTTGTGTATGATGCAGTTTGAAAGAGGAATTACAGAGGCTTTGAAATCTCAGAATAAGCAACACTGCACTTATTACCATTAATGTAGACTGACATCTATTTCACAAATGCTAGGGATCAAGTGTAAGGTCTAGAATTGTCAAGACTAGTGTAAGAAGTGCAAGTGACAACTTTGATTTGCTAAGCAGTAACACTAACATTGACTAAGCTTTCCTATAAAAAAAATTCTAATGTCTGGTGGTTTATTAAAGCAAATTCTTAAGAAAATCACTCATAAAGAGGGGGGTTGCCTGGTAAGAAGTTATGGATATTAGTGTGAGATACTGTACTGTATATGCTAGTGATGTATCAGATATCTGCATCCACGGAACATTCCGCACAATTTCTTACATCTGCATCCGCAAAATAAGTAAGACATCCTCATATACATCCGCATCCAGGAATATCTAAATTTTCACATCCGATACATCTCTAGTATATGCTTACAATATTTACACTGAAGACTTCTTAAAGTTCCTGATGTTAAATAGGTAAATAAGCAATATTTGATATCTTGTGCAGAGAATGCGAGTACGTACAGTACAGTATTCTGCTCTATGTAGCATGTCTTAATAAAAAAAATGTGTAGAAAACAGTGGGTTATACTATTTTTTTTGTACATTTTTCAGGGAGAAAAAGTATTGACCATAAGTAGCAAGATTGCTGCACACGACCTGAAATCAAAACTTAAGAAAATGAAGATGTGGTTAGACAAAGGTTATCAGATCAAAGGTACAATAACATCTAGAGGAACAGAAAATAAGGATGCGGTAAGATTGTGTTTTAGAATAAGCTGGAAAGAGGTAGCATTGTGAAATATAAGTACCTTTACTGTAGCTGGCTTTCAAGCCTACTTACATCATGTAGGTCATTAAAATAACTCTCCACCTGACACTAAAA
Organism: Cherax destructor; assembly: GCA_009830355.1. NCBI lineage: Eukaryota > Metazoa > Arthropoda > Malacostraca > Decapoda > Parastacidae > Cherax > Cherax destructor. Next base: position 909,643 of record WNWK01000074.1, read on the forward strand.
GACAATTTAATATCCAAAACGGTATTTAATTTGCCCCTCCTTAACCTGCATTTTCATTAACTTGCAAATTAGATTTTGCTTAATATTTTTATTAGTAGAGCACACCAACTGTTATTGCATGCCGTTTTGGGATAAAATTGTTTTTCATATTCAACAATAGCATATAGTACTGTATTATTGTTATGGTATGCCATGTTGGGATAATTCCCCTTCATGCCTTGGGTGAGGCCATTGTTTTGGAGGTGTGGGGGATATAAGCATTTTGCCTTCCATGTGGTCACTCTCTGGATGTGTACCAAATGATTGTTGCTCTAGTTTGTCAGTCTAGTTTCAGTCATTTTCACCATTCCCTCTTGTCTCTGGATATTACTGGTAACTATGTCATCCAAAAGGAATACTAGTGTTGCTGGTAATGGCAAAACAAAAATTAAGTGAAAGGTGAAAGGTGGTGCATAGGTCATGGAGATGGCATGTATGCTTGATATTAGAAAACCATTATTCCAGAATGAATTGAAATGATGCCATGTTTCCTCTCCTAAGTGTGCAGGTTATTTGTAAACTATATTCTTCAGATTATTTATGTTTCATTGCATGCAAAAAAGGGTTTTGAAAAAAAAATAATTAAAGAAATCTTTGTGTATAACATTAACTGAAGCATCATTTGCTTGAAGAGAAAAAAAATGTGAAAGTTAAAAATTTTCATTTAAATTGTACATAAATAGTACTGTAGTTAAGAAAAAGTTGTATAAAAAGTATTTATTGAAAAACGTGAGTGTGTTAGATAGGATTATTATTATAATCAAAAGAAGCGCTAAACCGTGTTAGATAGGAGTGAATGGAGACAAATAGTTTTTAGGACTTGACGTGCTGTTGGAGTGTAGGCAAGGTAACATTTATGAAGGGTTTCAGGGAAACCGGCAGGCCGGACTTGATTCCTGGAGATGGGAAGTACAGTGCCGGCACTCTGAAGGAGGGGTGTTAATGTTGCAGTTTTGTAGCTGTAGTGTAAGCATGCCTCTGGCAAGACAGTGATGGAGTGAATGATGATGAAAGTTTTTCTTTGTCGGGCCACCCTGCCTTGGTGGGAAAAGGTCTGTGTTAATAATAAAAAAAATGAATTTAAAGCATTAACACAGACAATATAAGGATTATATCACTGGTCAACACTTATTTTCTGGCCGATGATATTACACTGGGTAAGTTTGTGGTGCTGATTCTGAATGTGTCATTGGTTTTGCTTGATTGGCTCTAGTTTGATAAATTTAGTATCCCATTGAAACACACAAGATATGAAAAATACATTGATCAGGCAGGGCTAACTTACATATAACAATGAAATGATTTTTAGATTATGCAAAAGGCAAATCATGTATGTAATACATACTAGCACTTCATTTTATATAACAGATTAACATAGTAAGATAATTCGATACCACTAATTACTACACATAAAAACATTGTACAAATTTCGTCTGTGTTGGTCATCAGCACAGTTTTGTTTAGTGAGAAGTTGCAAGAGATGCATAATGGTTACCACTGAGCAATAAGACACATTTCAAGCTTCTAGTGGAGCTGTCTTTAAACAGCTGCCAATCTCCTGGTTGATATTTAAGTCCCATTCGAAGATGTCGAGGGATGTTACTGCAGTATACATGTTCTTCATCTTGGCTTAAGGAAGGAAGGAGTCAACCTCTCTTGTCCGATAAGCTGTTATTTTACCTTCTTATTGTAGACAGTTCTTTTCTTTTAGTCTGGATGCTAAAAGTTCAGATGCTTGCTTTGACAGACCGAGGTCACGTATCAGATCATTGAGTTCTTCTTGTGAGAACTAAACCTTAATTTTCTTCAGCCTCTGACAACAAGGTGAGGGAGTGTTTACAACACTGCCTCACCTTGTATGAAATGCCTTTGCTGTGTGGCACAGGTCTCTGCAGACTCCAAATCAGAATATTCCCACTTGACTTTCTTTTATCAATTGAAACCTTTCACATTCACCATACAGAAATAACAATTATCGTGGTGTTTTTTAGCTCTCCACACCATATGCATGCCAAAGTTTAAACTTTTCTTTTGCCTATTTTTCCACTGGCATAAGCATTCTACACAGGTTTTGCAAACCATATGGGGAGCCTAAGACTTGTCTTCTTCTCCAAGTGCCACTACAATTATTATTATTATAATCAAATAGAAGCGCTAAACCACAGGGGTCATACAGGGTGCCACTCCAAAATAAGCAAGATAAGCTTGTTTTAAAAAAAATCTGTGATGTTTTTCTTTGTTTTGCAAAGAGAATTTGGCATAAATGTAGCAAAATGAATTGGGATTGATTAAGCATGTTCTTCATGAAGAACTCATGTTTATATGGAAAAAACAAAACAAAATAAAGATTGCAATATTGTCATGTGGTCGTTGATACAACTCCTTTTGTTAAATATTAAATCATTTAAAAGTAAAATTCTCATCTTTATTTAAACCATCTTTGTATACAGATTGTCACTACATATACACACGTTTGGCTAAGTTACCTGTCAATTGAGCGTAGGTATGCAATATTTCACAAACTAGAGCCAATTTGAAAAATCTACTGCCATTTTCAAATTCAGCAACCCCACAATACCCTAAATATGTACCTTCAAATATCTTTGGCAACGATTTTTTTTTTGTTGACCAGTGAGGAAAAAAAGCAATCTTTACATCTTTCACTGGCAACCAAAAAGAATGAATAGACAATACTGTGACTGGACCAGTACACAAATAACCCACACAAGGCATTGACAACAGTTTGTTCAGTGATTGTTGTATAATACAGTACTGTATATTGATCCTTAAGTAGTCTCTTATCATTTTACTTATTTTGTTAATACTGGAGTACTGTACAGTAATTTGAATTTATCTTGCAATTTAAATTTTTATTTAGATTTTAAATCAACAAAAGAATATTACAACTTAAAAGTTGGGTCATCAGTTGCAAAAATTGCAATTCTTGTTGAAACATGTATATCATAGTTATCTTGTTATATTTTGCAGGAAAACATTTTTGCAGCGATAGAGAAGACATATACAACAAAGGTCGTATCTTACAAAAACGAGTAAAAGCAGGAAACTTCAAATTTAGCATTGTCCCTCCAAAGGTAGAAAAAAAAGCTGATGAAGCTAAAATACAAGACGAGCAGAATCATGCTGCTTTTGGAGGTCTTGATAACAGTCAAGTGGTAGACTCAAATCAAGAAGTATCTTCAGAGTTGACTAAGAGCTAAGGTTTAAATGTATATACGTAATGATGACAACAATAAGTGTTATTATAATACTTGTAAAGCAGAGACCTTAGTTACTGACCTGTATTTACAAACAAGTTCCACAAGACATAATGAAAAAATAGTGTTATGAATTTTCATGTGTGACACATGACCATCCTTTATACTATCGTTTTCCACAGATTAATAGGTTTAGGGTTACAGACAACTTTTATGCAAGTTAAAACACCAGGAATGCAAGTCATTTGGGACTGAGAAAGAATCTAAATTGTTTAAGTATGTTTAAATTCAAATTATATTTTAAAGTTGCTGGCAGAATATTTAGTACCTTCCAAACTGAAAGAAGGTTTCTACTTTGTATATATCTCAGATGTAGTATAATATTTCTAATGGGGCTTTTAATAATTCACTCAATAAAATTGTGCTAAAAGTAAGTCTTTGAATGTACATAAGTCAGAAGTAAATTTTCTTTTCTATTTTCAGATTTTATACAGTACAGCATATTAATACTATTTATATTCTTTATGCACAATTATGATAAAACATGTAGTTACTTTTTAGTGGCTGGTATTTATGCAAACAGCCATAAAGTAGATAAAAAAAATTAAGTCAAAAGTACAGTACTACACACAAAAAAGGTTTCTTATCTGTGAATGGTTCTGTGAATCATCACTATCATGGCCTGATCTTGCATCAGCCCTATCCAGTTGAAAGAAAAATAAGATATACATTGGAAAGTAAAGGTAAGTTTAAACTGAGTGTAAGTACAGTAAATTCTCAATATAACAAACTAATAGTGGGGATTCTCAGTCACTTAAAGCAGAATAATGCTAAAAAATTGCAGAAAAAGCATTAAAGTACTGTACGCGTGTCTACATAATATAGTACAGTGGACCCCCGGTTATCGGCCATAATTCGTTCCAGAATGCTGTTCGAGTGCCGTTACCGAATGAATTTGTTCCCATAATGAATAATGTAAATTAGTTTAGTCCGTTTAGAACCCCAAAAATATATGTACAGTGGTACCTCGACTTACGATTTTAATCCGTCAGAGAGGGCATTTCTTAAGACGAAACAAACGTAACACGAATCAATTTTCCCCATAAGAAATAATGGAAATAAATTTAATCCGTCCAAGACTTCCAAAAGTAGTTAAATAAAATATTTTTTAGAACTTTTGGACATTAAATAATAAATAATTGAATAAAGAATACATAAATACACATGCAAATATTGTACAATAACATGTCACTTACATTTATTGAAGAGTTGTTGATGTGTGGAGGACGGGAGGAGGAGAAGGTGGAGTAGTATGCTAGTGTTTGGAAGGGGAATCCTTCCATTAACACTGCAGGTGGTAAGTTCTTTTCTGGGGTTACTTCCCTTTTTCTTTGAATGCCACTAGGACCAGCTTGAGAGTCACTAGACCTCTTTCTAACAACAAATTTGTCCAGGGAGCTCTGTGTCTGGCGATTCTTTAACACATCCCTGAAATGACACACCACTGTGTCATTGTACAGGTTGCCAGCACGGCCTGCAACAGCATGGTTAAAGGGGGATATTCATCCATAAATGCTTGCACATCACTCCATTTGGCACAGATCTCCCTAATCCTTGAAGAAGGCACATTCTTCCATTTTTGTTCCACCTCCACCTCCTCCTCTGAACCATTGTCCTGACCTCTGCTCTCTTGTTCCAGTTGCTGTTGAAGCTCTTGCAGATCTTCAGTGGTTAGCTCTTCCTTGTGCTCCTCCACCAACTGTTCCACATCCTCACCACTCACCTCTAACCCCAAAGACTTGCCCAATTCCACAATTTCTTCCAAAACAGGCTCAGGCTCAGGCTCAGGGTCAGGGTTCTGAGGCTCAGCCCCAAAACCTTCAAAATCCCTCTCTAGGACACAGTCTGGCCACAATTTTCTCCAGGCAGAGTTCAAAGTCCTGGTAGTCACTCCCTCCCAAGCCTTACCTATAAGGTGTACACAATGCAGCATATGGAAATGTTTTTCCAAAATTCTCTTAG